>JAQIWP010000003.1:0-89617 GCA_034695525.1 Euzetes globulus
TCTGAGTGTTAGACATAAAATGAAATGAATAAAATGACCGGTCATTGCATTCAATTGATAATAACGACCGGTCTTTAAAGCTGAAGCCTAGAAGAAGGGGTTCTTTAATAAATATTCTTTAAAGACATAGCAACCGATTGTTTGAGGTCTAAATCCTCGAAATAACCTTTTAAGACAGGTCTTTAAAACTTACGTAAAAGGGTAAATGACATTTTCTAAACTAATCAATTGTTTTTGTTGAGCAGTTGGTTGATGTGAATGACAACACCCCCTACTTTCTCAACACTAATCACGAAATCAAAATTCCCGAAAGCATAGCACCGGGAACTTTATTCCACACATTTATAGCTTTGGATAAAGACTTGCATGGGTCGGGTGCTTCGAAAATGGGAATCAATTACCGAATTATTTCTGGAAATACTGCCAACAAGTTCTCACTGCACCCACAAAAAGGAGAATTGAGTACTAATGCAGCGCTGGATCGGGAGAAACAGAATATCTATCAATTAGTGGTCGAAGTGAGTGATTCACTTTATTCTTCGAACTGCAACCTAACCATCGAATTGACTGATGTCAACGACAACGCTCCCATTTTCGACAAAACCAATTATTACGCCATAATTGACAATACAATTAGTGGGCACACAAATGTGGTCACTGTCCGAGCCATTGACTCAGATGGTGATCCGGTTCTATACGCAATCAATATAACCAATGAGTTGGACAGTTATTTCTTTATTGACTCGAAAAGCGGTGAAATTACAGCCCACACCCCTTCTCTTACATTCATATCGAAAGCCTACAACTCTAATGTATTTATATTCGATGTGTTGGCCATAGAGGTTGGAAGTGGTGTCTATGAGTCACATACGGCCAAAGCCACAGTTCACGTTACACTTTTGAACAATGGTCACAATCTTATGCCCAAATTGAAGAGCTATCCTTACATCATATCTGTTGGCGGTTCAAAAAACGACTATAGAGTGGGTACTGAAATCGGAACAATCGAACTGATCGATGGCCAGTCCACACAAACCGAAAATATCATCTATAGAGTGGTCAATAATGGGGAGGGCCATCACTCCTTCATGGACTACTTTAACATCCATTCTCAAAGTGGTGCTGTAGTTGTGAAGAGACCACTCAGCCATGACTATTATGAGGCTATTATTGAAGTATCGAAGAGTCCGAACAGTCATTTGGCTACTCGGGCTTTGCTCCAAGTGTTTATAGGAGGGGTCGATACAAATAGGAATGTAAATGAAATGCAATTCAAAGTGGACTTGAATGAGAATATGCCGATCGGCACCGAAATAATAAATCTGGGCTTAAGATCACGAACCCAAAACCAGAAATATGCTTACACATTTGCCTATTCCTCACTCAATTACAGTTATTTTAATCTGGATCAAAACACTGGAATTCTTTCTTTACAACAACTTTTGGACTACGAGTCGAAGCCATCGTTCATAGAAGTAGTAGTATTGGGACGAAAGGCTTACAACTCTATTGATTCATATTATTTCAATGTCACCATTGAACTGATAAATGGTAAGAATTTAAAGACAATTATCGGTTAAATTTAATCTTAAACTTTGTACAGTTGACGACAACGCACCGCAATTCACACAAAAGCACTATATCTCTAGCATTAAAGAGGGGGACCCAACCGGCTCTTTCGTGGCACAGATTAGTGCCATAGACATCGATAACAACAAAAAGATTAATTCGGGCCGTAAACCCGTCACTTACCATATTCTTGAAGGCAATCACGACAACGCCTTCACTATAGACCCGCCCGGGAGTGGTATTATTCGAACGAACACAGTCTTAGATCGAGAGATTAGAGATCATTACTTCTTGAAGATTGTGGCCAACGATGCCATTAATAATGACAATTCACAGACATCTGAGTCTCAGTCCAACTTTCAGCTGTCATCGCACTGCACTTTAGAAATAATAGTCATCGATGGTATGTCCGCTCCATTATATTCACTTTTAATAGAATAAAAGAAAAGATTGACAATTAATTCAATATTAAAGTCTTTGAAACTAAATTTGAAAACATTATATTTGCAGTCAATGACAATGTCCCGGTATTCCCGCCCTACCAAGAAATAAGCATAAGTGACACGGAGGAAGTGGGGGCTGTGGTCACAACATTGACAGCCAACGACGTGGACACCTTTCCAATGTTAACATATCAGAAGCAGCGGACAAATCAGTTGTCAGACAGTACTGACCTCTTCGATATCGGTCTCTACACCGGAAAGATTACACTCAAGTCTCGTTTGAGTGAAACTAATTCAATGAATTTGTCGAATCGATACGTTCTAAACATTGCTTCGAGTGATTCCAAACATACAGTCGAAACACAAGTTGTGATTAATGTCAAAAGAAGTGGTTCCCAACAGAAACCCATTTTCACAAATGAAAGCAATTTTTTCGTCAAAATGGATGCCGAAGACAATAATTGTGTCTTTCATTTGACTAATTGTGATATATTCCGAGTCACAGTTCAAGACAACAAAGATGTAAATAAGAAAGTTATTTACTCTTTAGGTCCGGAGTCAGGAAGATATGGCTTTTATATGGATCAGTACAGAGGAATCATTTATAACAATAAGACACTGAAGTTTCGTAATTCAAAAATATTTAATCTAATAGTTTATGCAAAATATTCGGGAAATGAAGATCAAAGTCAGGCTTCACTTGTGATCAGAGTTTTGGGAACCAATAACTATCACGAAAACAAAAGGGACAGAATATTCAACATCGAGACAGATATCTCTCAAATTGGAAGAACTGCTCTAAAGCTGCCAAAACTAAACAAGAATTATGTGATAACAGGCGGTAACGCAAACAAAAACTTTGTTATTCTCAGAGGAAATGAATTGGTTTTAACCAAAAGACCTCTCAAAGAGGAATACAGTCTAAGAATAACACCGAATAATGACAATCGAAACAACTCTATTCTCGTAACCGTCAAAATCAGATCATCCAATGAGGACAAGACATCTCATAACGCATTCAAGTCAACCATATTTGATGTCGAAATCAATGAAAACGAACCGATCGGTTCAGAAGTGCAAAGTTTGAAACCGATTGCAAATAACGACAAAATAATATACAGAATATTCAGTGGAAATGAATTATCGGACTTTAGAATTGATGAGAACAACGGAATCATTTATGTCAACCATTTATTAAACTTTGAAAGCGTTAATAATTATCGATTAGGAGTAGTGGCCGAGGTTTGGGTCAATAACTCACAAACTGTTCATTCTTTTGCAATAATTAACATAAATGTGATTAATATCAACGAACACTGCCCTCAATTCCCGATCTCCCACTACAAGACCATAATCGACGAGAACGTCGCCATCGGAACCAAAGTCATAAAATTGAATGCTTTTGATTTGGACAACGATTTTCTCAACTATACTATCATTAAACTCGTGGATACGACCACTCCATTCATTTATGACTATAAAACTGGATATTTAGTGACTACAGATCAAATAGACTACGAGATTGATGTCTCGCCGCCAGTCTTTAAGTTGTTAGTTAGAGCAATGGACAGCGGGGGCGGACACATAGACTGTAGTTCTGTTGAGACCTTATTGGAAATACAGATTGGATCAGTAGATGAATACTCACCGCGCTTTACCAGTGAATCCTATTCTTTTAAAGGAATCACAGCTAATGGCGTCTCTCAGGTCAAAGTGGGTCAGGTGTTAGCCACTGACGCTGACAGCGGACCTGACGGTCGAGTGGTCTACACATTAAGGAGCACTTCACCCACAAATGTCATCGACTATTTCACAGTTAATTCAAGTTCAGGAACAATATTTATGACTACCACTGGTCTTGACTTTCAGCGACACTTTTCACTAATAGTGTCGGCGTCTTCGGGTCGGCCCCACTCTATGACTGCATTGGCTGTAGTCGACGTTAATCTGTCGATTGTAAGCGAAGGCTCCGATATAAGTGGGGTAACCAGAAGTGAAGACAACTCTAGTGCTTCGACAGCAAACCCGACATCACTTCCCGGTTGGATACTGTTCCTTATCGTACTGTTAATGTTGATAACAGTGGTACTGTTGGTCAGTATTGTAGTCATTCGTCTCCATCAACACCAACAACAACAGCACCTTATGTCAGATCACGTACGACATATCGGACCCCATAATATTGGGTCACTTCTTAGAAAAATTGGAACATTTGGGGGAACGGATCCCAATTTGGCCACATATCAGTCACATCACACTTCACACTATGGCACAGCACCACCTGTTCCTCCTTGTTATAATGACGTTACGCTCTCTTCTTCGGCAGCTTTGGGAAGCGGTGAAGGCCACTCTGCCTCAAGTGGTCGCGGATCAGCTGAAGAAGAAGAGGTAGAAGAAGATATTGATGACGTTGACGAAGAGATTCGAATGATTAATGAGAACAGCAATTATTATGGAGACGACGGAGACAGTGATGTGACCACTACTGCCGAGTACTTGGCCCGACTCGGAGTCATTAACCATCACGAAGAGGAGAGGGAAGAGTCTTCCACTGCTCTCGAAGATGAGGAGGAGGACGATATGTTAGAACAGTTGGGGGCTATCAGTACACCTCGTATTAGTAGTATTAGAGGACAGCATAGGAACCGCATAGCCTCGAGCATCAAATCTGACGATTGGCCACAAATGAGTGGTTCTATGTCTTCAATAGTGCACTCAGAGGAAGAGCTCAGTGGGTCTTATAATTGGGATTATCTTCAGCACTGGGGTCCCAAATACCAGCCCTTGTCTTCAGTGTTCGCAGAAATTGCTCGATTGAAGGCAACCAATGGCGAGGACTTGTCTGCCGCTGAGGCCATGGCTGTCGAGTGCGGTTCAACCAGAAGCTCATCGACAACATCTTCGTCGCAACGTATGTCACACAGACATCAGATTCCTCCTCAGATAACAGCTCGAGTCCTATCAGTTCATCCGACGCCAACGTTTACGCCACAAATCAATTCTGCGTTTCAACCCTTTAATCCATTGTCTAACTCTTCGCCGAATATCGAAAACCTTGACCTCATTAATGGGTTGACTGTCGACCAAGAGATCAGAATCTGATCCCGAATTCTCATCAAATAACTTATTAGAACTTCATCTGATTTGCCATTCATTTAGAGTTCCTTAAAATCAATCAAAACATTGATTATATTTTGTATAAAATCAATATTTCATTAATTGTTTTCACAAATCATTACTTAATTTAATATAAATTCTATTTTTTATAAAACGAGAAAAAGTTTAGTTTTGCTTACATTCCAAATGTTATATAAATTGTCATTAAATTTGAATTAATTGTAATATTATTTGTAGTCATAGACTGAATAAATATTTTTTATTTTAATTGACTTTTAAACTGAAATCTATTTTAAACGAAGATATTTTGTTTTCCAGACGTTTATCATTTATTCTGTTTATCATTTTCCAAGAACTTATTTTCCAATTATTATTCAGACAAATGATAACTTTATCTAAAAATAATTCTTTTGAAGACTATTTAGTGATAAATGTTATGCAATACAGAAACCAATGAAACAAATATTCAAATCATATGATTGGCTCAAAGTTATGAAACAAAACTTTCTACAGATCTATAGGCCATTAGTTATCGATTGATGAAAATTGACCTTGCACAGTGCATTATCTTCCTCCAGTTATGCTGGCATTAGCTAACTGATCTGGCTTATAGTTAGACAAGGTTCAAGGGTGTGTGAAATGCATAATAATGAGAAGGATTGTCGGTTTAAACAGAATCGTATTCATAACGAACATTACTTTAACCCTTCAGTTGAAAAGTCATTGAAATTTGATTGCAGTGTTTGAGTCATTGATTGCAGTCATAGGACTGCAGTAGTCGTAATTCATACGTCTAAATATCTTTACTCATATGATTCAGGGCT
Source organism: Euzetes globulus (assembly GCA_034695525.1). Taxonomy (NCBI): domain Eukaryota; kingdom Metazoa; phylum Arthropoda; class Arachnida; order Sarcoptiformes; family Euzetidae; genus Euzetes; species Euzetes globulus. The sequence goes on from JAQIWP010000003.1 coordinate 5,954, forward strand.
GTTCACAAAAACTTCTTCACATTATTTTGTTACCCATTGTATCATTTTTTACATATTAACCTTTTAAATCTTATATTTTTAATAAATTTTCATTTTAATCAGGTACAAGCTTATTTAAGATATCAAGCTTGTTCTAATCAGATCAAATAATTGGTAAAATTCCCAAAATGAATAATCTGTAGATTTTGAGTATTATTTGAACAATACTACGAAGTAAGTGAATGGTATCGTCGAGAGTGCATTCAATGCGACGTTAATGTTCTCGAAATATCTACGAATGACGTCAAGACGTGCTCTCAACCAATCAAATGCATTGTTTGAGAGTTGTATATAAGAGAGTCAAAGACTAAGCAGACTATTATTCAGTGAATACTTATTGTGAGTACAACTCATCGTTCAATTGACTAACGTTTGACTCCATTGTTGTCCAAACTCTTCGATATTCAAAAAATATTCTCTAATTTACTTAAGAATAAATCAAAGGTTAGTTGTATTTTGACTTCTTGTGGCCAATAATTATCATTAGATGTAATGAAAATGGTTTCTGTTGGCAAAGAGTGGCAAAAATGAGGGCAAATGAGAGCCAACGCCCTATCCGTTGGAACCCAATTATAACTAAATCTGTTTTCGTTTACAGCAAACAAAATGCAAATCTTCGTCAAGACATTGACTGGAAAAACCATTACACTTGAGGTCGAGCCCTCCGACACCATCGAGAATGTGAAGGCTAAGATTCAGGACAAAGAGGGCATTCCCCCGGATCAGCAGCGCCTGATCTTTGCTGGCAAACAACTGGAGGACGGCCGCACTCTTAGCGACTACAACATTCAGAAGGAGTCAACACTTCATCTGGTTCTTCGTCTCAGAGGAGGAATGCAGATCTTCGTCAAGACATTGACTGGAAAGACCATTACACTTGAGGTCGAGCCCTCCGACACCATCGAAAACGTTAAAGCAAAAATCCAAGATAAAGAGGGCATTCCTCCGGATCAACAGCGTCTGATCTTTGCCGGTAAACAACTGGAAGACGGCCGCACTCTTAGCGACTACAACATTCAGAAAGAGTCAACCCTTCATTTGGTCCTTCGATTGAGAGGAGGAATGCAAATCTTCGTTAAAACCCTTACAGGAAAGACCATAACTCTTGAGGTCGAGCCCTCCGACACCATCGAAAACGTTAAAGCTAAGATCCAAGACAAAGAAGGCATTCCTCCGGATCAACAGCGTCTGATTTTTGCTGGAAAACAACTGGAAGACGGCCGAACCCTTTCCGACTATAATATCCAAAAAGAGTCAACCCTTCATTTGGTCCTTCGTTTGAGAGGAGGAATGCAGATCTTCGTTAAAACCCTTACAGGAAAGACTATTACTTTGGAAGTGGAGCCGTCGGACACGATCGAGAACGTAAAGGCCAAGATCCAGGACAAGGAAGGAATCCCACCCGACCAACAAAGACTTATCTTTGCGGGCAAACAGTTGGAAGACGGCCGTACTCTCAGCGACTACAACATTCAGAAAGAGTCAACCCTTCATCTCGTCCTTCGCTTGAGAGGAGGAATGCAAATCTTTGTTAAGACATTGACCGGTAAAACGATTACCCTTGAAGTCGAACCTTCAGATACCATTGAGAACGTGAAAGCTAAGATCCAGGATAAAGAAGGCATTCCTCCGGATCAGCAGCGTTTGATCTTCGCTGGCAAACAGCTCGAGGACGGCCGTACCCTCTCTGACTACAATATTCAAAAGGAGTCGACCCTTCATCTCGTCCTTCGCTTGAGAGGAGGAATGCAGATATTTGTTAAGACATTGACCGGTAAAACGATTACTCTTGAAGTGGAGCCCTCCGACACCATCGAGAACGTGAAGGCCAAAATCCAGGACAAGGAAGGCATTCCTCCGGATCAGCAGCGTTTGATATTCGCTGGCAAACAATTGGAAGACGGACGCACTCTCTCCGACTATAACATCCAAAAGGAGTCTACCCTTCACCTGGTTTTGCGTCTTCGCGGAGGTATTCTGGAACTCCTTTGAACTAAATTCGATAAACAGTTGGAAGACTCCGTTTTCTATTAGTTTAAACTTATTTTGTATTTGATTTCAATTGTAATCCATTTGTTTTTAAAATTCAATTAAAAATTAGTTAAAGCATTAAATTCAGTCTTTTATTCAACGAATAATCAAAAGTAGATTTTTTTCAAATTTGTGACAAAATAGTGATTAAAATTTCGATTCAATTAACGTTTGAAGAGATCTAAAGTGAAAACACTTTACACTTTAATGCCATTCGTTATCAAAATTAGAAAAATAGATGAAATGTCAACATTTGACGGCACTTCTCAACAGTTTAATCATACGACAGTCAAGATGAGTTCATCGAACTAAACCTGCAGAACAAAGGCCGCAACACAGCACTTCTCAGGTAAATAAACCTAATAATGTGGGCTCTCTTAATGGGGAACCACCCCATCATTAATTGTTCTCTCAGATAAGATCTTACAGTAATTACCGATTGGGTCAACAAATAACGAAATGATGGCATTTTGTGAGCAATTCTAAATTTCCAGGAACATTATGTTTTTGTATCATCAATTGACTAATTCAACGAAATGGCGTCCCCGGTATTACCCAATCGATAAGTTGACTGCATTTAAATTTATGATTAATATATAATATAATTTGTTTTTTGTATTTCTGTTAAATTTTCTGTTAATGTTTGGCACGAAATACAAGAATATTGAAAATATTTAATCCAAATAATTAGAAAATCCGTATGAAGTCAGAGATAAATGTGTCAGATGTGAGTCAGGGAATGAAACACCAATTTTAAAGGACAGTCTCGGAGTCAGCAGTTTTTGGTTCTTCATTAGCGTTGTCGTCGGCATTGTTCTGATTGACTGTCAGCTTAAGGTCATCGTTGAACTGTATTTCTGGTGCCTTATACCAGACGACGGCGTCGACCACAAACGCCGCGAACATTATCAAAGCTGTGACCCCATGAAACACTTGTCTAAACTTAACAGGATCATATATGCGACAAGCACCTCTTTTGCCACACTCTTCCTCCCAGAAAAGACACGCAGAGTCGACCACTGCACCATATATTATGGGACAGGGCACGTTACCTATTGTACAAGTCATACATTTATAGTAAATCAGAGATTTGTTGAAAGGACTCACCGAAAAGGCCGATAGCGAATGAAATGAGACCCAAAGCCAAAGCCTTGTCCTGAGGCTCAACACACCTGTTCTCAAATCAAAACTCTGTTAGAATTTAGAAATATATTTGTTTAGGACTGACCTCAACGTAAGTAACATCGATCCGACCTCAGAAGTTGAGTGGATCAGAACAAAGAAGGAAAATATGATGATATACCAGAAAAGGTTATTGCACTCTAGGGGACACGACCCGTTCTTTGCGGTGACACTCGCTTCCAGACATTTACAGTTAGTATAAGTGAACTGTTTTTCAAATTAAATACAATTAATCTAAGAATTGGAATCAAAACTCTTTTAATTACATCATTATTGGTGTTGTTGATGACAGTGCAACCGGCTAAACATGGGGACAGGTATGTAACACCAGTGCTCGTACAGATAGGAGAGAACTGGCCATTTGGACACGAACATTCCATCTCACAGGTGTGAATGGAGGGATTGACATAGTCTTCACTAAATTAGAAAAAGTCATTAAGTTGTGGCTCACAATCAATGGAGTTAAGACCTGTCCACATTCAGTCCCACAAAGTTGTTAAGAGGACAGCCCAGGAACATTAATATAACCATTCCAATGGCGTATAGTAGAGCAGCCAAAGCTATCCAACGGGCGACGAACCGGGCGTTTGGTTTATATTTTCTCATGAAAGAGCCGCTGGCGAATATTCCGATCCCCATAACGAATATTCCGGCCATTCCTGAAATCATATTGGCTTTGGTTGCCGTCAATTGGAACTGACTCTCCAGATATTTTGGCAAAAAGGTATATAATCCAGCGATGGGCAAAATGTGCAAAACACTGGATGCCGTCCGACATAATAGAATGTCGTTCTTAAGCAAACGCTTCATAGCTGTGGGAAAGTCTTTGAGGGAAGGCTTTCCGTTCTTTTTGTTATTCTTTATAATTAATGCGATTTCGTTTCCGAGGCTTTCAGACAATTGTTTATCGATGGTAACATTTGTTGAACCATCTTGGTGACCCAAATTGTGTTTAAGTTTTCCATTTGTGGCTAATAACAGCTTTTGCTGTTCTAATAAATTATTCTGTTGTTGGAGATGACAGTACGAACTCGGGTCCGGCTGAGGTAGTCTTCGGGGAAATACCATCATTGGAAATGAGGTGAGCGCCAGTGATATGCCCACAATGAAGACCCCCAACCACCTGAGCAACAGATCAACTCATTAGTGAATAGAGCAAAAGGAATAAGAGTGCAGACCAGGCGCCAATCCATTGCGGGTCATTCGGTGTCAGACTCGAAGTGCCTGTTATTGAAAGTCGAATAATTTAATGATAATCTCAATTATAAATATTTATGGCATATATTTTTATCTTTCTTTTCAGTCATTGATTACATTATTGGTATTCAACTGAAAGAGTCACTCAAAAAGAGTTAATTATATTTTGGGATTAAATATAAATAATTGAAGTCTTAAAACATGTGTTGCAGTAAAATCTGTTGCAAACGAGAATTTTTGAGTCCAATTATTGTGAATCACCTGAAAGTGGAACAGTTAGTGACTAAAGAGGTTATACTCGCAGTAAGTGGTATGGATGGTAAAAGTGTTGGATAACTAGGACTAGAAAACTCTTTTTTCGCTGTTGCCAATCAGTATCAGTGCCCAAACAAAACAGCTGTAGTGCTCTTACCGAATGGGAATTCCACATAAACGCTGGTGCAAACAGATCCTAATAAGAAGCCAAAAACGGGGCCAAAAATTCTGACTCCAATAGTAATTCCTATAATATATTGAAATACTTGTTATAAATAGAGATCAAAATTGGAGATAAGTTTTTCCAGAAAAAAGTTTTACAGCATTTTTCTAAGCAATACTTGGCATACAGTTATATTAAACACATTTATTTCGATTTACACTCAAAACCTGTGCCCTTAGAGTACGATTAGATTTAATTTAAAATTCTAAACTCGACAGTAATCTTGGTTTTCATTTTATCAAAATGTCATTTATGACTTAACACTCAATTCGACTCTGTTCTAAAGACATCCCTCATATCATACTCTTTGGCATTGAATTCAATTAAAATCGTTTTAAACGAATTTCAAATTTCAAATGAATGAAAAATTAATTGATTAATGAAAATAATATTTATTTTTATGATTTATTTCGAGTAGAAGTTACTCTTATTATAGGCACAGGTTTTGAAACTGATTAAAGTTTTTGTTTTTCAAAACTCCTTTGAGATTTGACTGCAAGTTATTTGTGAAATGAAAACTTTCAAACGGTTTGACCGCAAGGATAGCCTAAATAGTGAGAGCGGTAACCAAAATAGATTGTATACCAAAATAAAGCGGAGATTCCTTTGGGGCCACATTATCGTCAATGTAAGGGATGCCGAGAGTGTTGACAGCAGTCGCTCCGATGCCTATCAACAAAAGGCTGACGAAGAAAATGCTAAGAACTGTGTTCGTAATTCTTGACTTTGTATTAATGGTCTCCTTGTGGTCACACTTTGAGTCACTCGAGTTCACAGCTTTTAGAATGAAGTTTGTCTGAGATACAAATGTAGAGGGAAGGGATGGCACACTCTCTGGCGATAAGGGACACAGTTTTGCGTTATAGTCACTCAGTTTTAAACTATTTAGGGTTTCTATAGAAGATTCAGAACTACTGATTGACAATTGTTTAGCACCAACTTCACTACCGAACAGGTAGTGCGGAGTCGAGCATAGGATCGCTGCCATCGCAAAAATTAACATTCCGCAGGCGATCCACTTCGGACGGTGCCCATGACCACCGTAATATGTTAGAAGCAGAGCACCACCGATTTGGCCGATCTCTGTGGCAGACATTATCATTCCGGTGGTCTTACTCTGGATTTGATAGAGTTTTTCAATGGTGGTCAGCACAGAGACAAAGTATGTGTAATACATTCCCTGCAATACAGAAGTCAAGCAAAATATGACCAAAAATGTCTGTTTATTTGCGAACTTTTGCAACCATTTTGGTCTAATTGAACACAAACCACAAGAATATTCCCGTTCGTCGCCGGCAACTAATGGCAGAAATGTGTTGTTCGCACTGTTGTTGTTGCCTGAGTTGTCCGAATAGCACATTCCACTATCACCGTTCAAACAGAGCTGATCTTCTGGCGAGTCGGTAGCGCTGATTCTTTTCAGACGATTGTCTTCATTATCTGCTGACAGTCCACTATTTATCACATTTCCATTTATGGCGAACTCGCTGTCACTTCTTAATGACTTGCCATTAGTGGTGGGTTCGGCCATCGCTTTGGTTGGGATCAGTTATACTTAACAGTTGTCTTCCAATTATTTTTCTATCATTAGAACAAATGATTGGAAATAAGGATTTAGAGAGAGTTTAGAGAAAAACAACTAAACATTTGTTGAGAAACTAGTTTTGGATAAAATCGAAATAAATAAGAGTCCAAAAAGCGATCGGACTTTTAAAAGACTAAAGACTAAAACCATTACTGAAGTGACGGATCCACTAATTCTGCGCATTCAGGATCTGGCACTACATCTATGACTATCCGCAACACTCATCCACTTTTGCAGGGGATGAGGACTGGCACTAACAAAGCAAATATCGGATCCAATTGAATGAAATATATTGGGATATCATAAAATTGTGGGAAATTTTAATCGCTTCAAATGTTAGATATTTTGAATAAACAGGTCATTTCATTCCAATTTTTCTGATTTCTGTTAGAATACGACCTAAAAATTATTTATCAATTATATTATTCGATTAATTAACCAAATATCAATAAAACTCAATTGATAAAACTTGAGCAAGTTATCACATTTTTATATGTGAACTATCTATGATCTATTTAATTGCGTAAAAAATTGTTTCAACAGGACATCTGCTTAACTATGACAATCTTGTTAATGTTCAAGTGTCCAAGCTAATGGAATTAACAATCAAGCTTGAGTTATTGGATTAATTTTAAAAATTCAACTCAAGATTGACCCTAATATTGCATTTCAATTAAAGGGTCCTTCACTGACACCCACTTACTTATAACGCGATTTGTGAACACAGTGTTTAGAGGCCAAGAATTAAAGGGATCTGTCTGTTTGTGCAAGGCAAGTGACGGAATCAAAATCAAGGTCACAATCAAATTGAACACATATTTAGAAGAAAAACTTATGTCAAGACTTGAGAGGAATAGCAAAAAATAAATACTTCTTATGAATGCTTAACATTTTATATAAATCTTATAAAGCATTGAGATTATGGAAAATAACTTATTTATCTGTAATTTTGTTTCCATTCAAATCTTAAGTATTAGTTTGCAGAGACATAAAGACATAAATCAAGTGTTCATTAGATTACATAACACTTTGAATGACTTCTCAAATAACTTCTTGAATAATAAGTTTTTATCTGTTATTTGATTCGATAACAGATAACATACAATGTATCAGAAGTGCAAAATCAGACCCGACTTTGTGTTTGAATTAACAACTTATCGACGAATATCTCACTTTTATCTGTTATGAAACACCAGATTATTTGCTAAATACAAATATCTTCTATTTATCTTCTATTTACTTTTTGTCAGTTTTTTTTCCAAACAATTTTTGTATAATAAAAGTGAGTCTCAAAACTGGAAAAACGAAGAGACAAACAATTTGTGAATAGCCCTGACTTTTGAAGCTTTTCTGCAAAATTAATCTCCAAATCAGAAGTCATATAAGAAGTCATACAAAAGAGCTTTGAATCGATTGCAAGAAAAGGTTCTTATATTTAGTTAGTGTTTGCATTGAGTTGTCTTAACTCGAATGGTATGGCAATGAAGGACATGACATAAGCAGACTATTAAAACAAGAAATTCAGAATACATTCGACATCACTGATCAACTAATCCGACAACTTTTGAAAATAATCGAAATCTTATGGGTTTAAAATCTAATCGCAATATAAATAATTTTCATTTACAGAGACTTATTGGAAGTGTTGTCTTCACAGTTTTGGCTTCATTTCGAGTCGAGAAAGTCGGTCAGCACTCAGTTATATGAAAATTAGCCAAAGGTTTGATCGGAAAATTAATTTTACTATAGCTTTCATTTGATTATCGGTTTGGATCTGAGCCCTAAATAACTATTTAATTGAAAACTCAATTCAAATAAAGCGAACGTTTGTTTGAACACAGATTCAGAACACGACTCAAAACTTTAATCAATTATTTTGTGGCCAAATATGAATTAAAAACTTTTTAATAGAACTTTTAAAATGTGTGACATTTCTTCACTTTTTTTATACTTTTATGAGCTGTCAATTGAGTTATCAAACAATCGGATAATAATAATAATAATAATTACATAAGTGTTACAACAAATATAGATATTTTGGAGCACAAAATATCTGCCTCTAAATAGCAGTCTGTATATTGAAGGCAACGAAAAGGAGCACCAAATCCAGTCTACTATTGATAATCGCGAATAAGAAAAATATATGAAAAATGTGAATGCAGTGAATGTACGCAAGTCTGTAGACTTGTATTTGACTGTGACTTCGGTTCAGACATTCTCTCTTAAACTCACTTCTCTCGGAGTCAATAGAATTGAAGCACAACTTATAGCTTTGGGCCTATTCTTTCAATTTCGTAGTCATTTTGTTATATTTATACACTCATATATATAATGTATTTAATATATAAAATTTCTATTAGTAACTCAAGCGTATAAGTATATATATGAGTGTATATGTATAACCCCTAGGACTGTATTAATTGTTTGCAACCAAAATATAAGTTTAATGTCTTCTTTGCACGAATTTTTAAAAGGAATGAGAAAATTGAAAATTAAACACTTTTACAGTTTCGCTGTCTCCACCTCTCTCTCTCTCTCTCCGAATCTCTCCCTCCCTCCCTCTCTCCGGATCTCTCCCTCCCTCCCTCTCCTTCTTTCCCCTCCCTATCCCCTTTGCTTAACTTTCATGTTCTCATTCATAATCCATTAAAATTCAACTCAGAGTTCATTTCTCATCACTTTATTCATGAAATTTCATTTTATTTTCTAATTTTTGTTTTTTAACAATTTTTCGCTAACTTTTGATTTATTATTCAAAATAAAAATAATATGACTTCCAATTGAATGAAGTTATCGATTAAATAATATTAAAATTCAGACAGAATTTTAATTTTCAGTAAAAATTTCTTCTGAATAACAGTTTTGAACTCAAGTTTACCTTTCATTTGGTTTTTCAGTTCTAATCAATAATTTATAATCAAATTAAAAACTAAGAAATATATCTAAAACTTCACAGAATTTTACACTAAAATAGCTGTTAAGTCGACACCAATTCTATTCCTAAACGAGATTTAAATAATTTGTTCACAAAATTGAGACAAAGATCTAAAACAAATGTAATGAAACGAAATTAGGATCCAATTTAAGATACAGTAATACAGTCTATCTTTGGTTTAAGAGACTTTTTGGTGCCGCCCTAATCAGTCTTTTAAACTGGGTTTTCTCTTAAACCTGCGTCAGATCCAAAATAGGTTTGTTTAATATAATAATTTTAATTTATAGATTTAATACGAAAAAGAAGTTTAAGAGTATATTTGTTGGCCTCGACTCTACCCAACACTTTCAAAGCAAATAAGTGGAGAGGGGCCCAAAGGTTCAATATAATTCAATAAAGTTTTTGGACATTTTATTCGTTTGGCAGTCTACAGAAATAATGTGCTCGCTTGCTTTTTCATAAAAAGCGATAAAAACTTATTTTTTTGAATAGTTTGCAATTAATTTTCTGTTAGACCGGGTTCAAAACCAGGCATTTATGTGGTGCTCTCTTATAATCTCTTATATCGAGTTCTCTTAAATGCGGTTTAATTAAGGTTAAGGGCACCCATAAGAGCGTCGGGTATTTCCAGATATGTCTCTTAAACCAGGAATTCTCTTAAATCCGAGTCGTTTAAATCGAGGATAGACTGTATATTAATTGTTTCTAAACTATAAGTCAAGTGAAATGACTTTTAAGTCCCTATTAAGTAAGAATTAAAAATTAAAGCAAAACATGACCAATGTCATTTTGTCATTTAAAAGCATTTTTTGTCACTTATTTCGAAGACTTTTCCGATTAAAAGCGAATCAGATTTTGAACTTTTGGTTATTCCTAATCGTAATTACAGTTCAGATATAACTTTCGAACAATGGATTAGTTAATCAATTAATTTACTTTTCAGTGTTTGATATCACAGTAAAAAATCAAAATATAATTTCCTATTATTTATATTACAATAGATTTTTCTTCTGAAATAAAATCTTGTTTTTAGTGCTTTTTTCAAAAGTGGTTTCAAATGTTTTTTTGTTCTTCTTTTGAATCAAATTATGTGTAAATAAACGCAAAATATGAGAAACAGGTTTCTTGATGTGACCAAGATACGTTCAATATATGTACAAACTTCAATTGGATCTTTAAGTAAACATGGTTGAACATAAAGGTTCAAATAGTATCTAGCTCAGATATAATTACATAAACAAAGCTGTTTAGCGTTCTTTCGATTGTCTTTCAACTGATCTGAATTTTGAAGAAAAATAGTATTTCTAATTGAGATAGTCCAATTTCTCCCAATTAGACTCTTAAAATGAGCAAGATAATTTGAATCGAAATGATCATGTTAAACTAATAAATCCAATGAAATTTAAATGAAGCATCTTGGTATCCACTTGTTAATAGTTGTCTTTAATTTGGTGTAAATGGAGCTAAACTCTGGACATTCCATAACTCTCTTTGTTTGTTAAATAAGTAAACTCTTCGTTCCTTTCATTTAAGTCCTGTTCGTCCATACCGTTAGCGCTGTTGTAATCTTCCCAATGAATGAATAGAAAGATAAGGAAAAGTTTAATTAATAGATGAATACCTGAGTCGGGACCTAAAGGTTGTTCCTCGTCATCCTCTCTTATTTCGGTATTCCACCCAAAAACTGATAGTCTGTCCAAAGATATGATAGAGGAGACAATTTCTCCGACTGTGATGTTCGGGGGTTTATCCGATTCCTTTTTGTGTCGCCAACAAATCAGAAGCCAATCCAAAAAGAAAAGAAGACCCGCCGCCACTTTCAGACCACTGCAAACCCCTACATATCTGTCAAATAAAACAATTGATTATTATTTAAAATAATGGACAGAAATGAAGGGACAGTCAACTAACCTGAGTCTGAACTGTTCGATGTTGTAGAGAAGACAGAAACCTCCCTGTTGTCCACAATGGGCTTTCCATACAATGCAAGTCGAGTCAATAACATTACCAAAAATGATTGGCGAAGGAATATATCCGAACAATCGGAATATAACGAATTGCATGCCTAAAGCCAGAGACCGTTCCTCCTCTTCCACAGATCTGACCAGAAATTGATTATTGGGATTATCGGATGATATACTTAATAAGAGTTACCTTAAAGTAATCATAAGTAATGGCATTTGTGTTATTGAAACGACTAATGTTATGACAAATAGCAGAATCATGAAAGGTATCATCGCTTGGCACACTTGAGGACAGGGACCTGCCGTCGCCAATGGGATAGCAGTCACTTCTTGATTATTGGAGTACTTGTTATTCAGTGAAATACAGGCACAGTTACTGTAATTCTGAGTCTGTCAATGAAAATCAGAATTTAATGAATTTGCAAATTGGTTTGGAGAGGAACTAACATTTCGATGTCCTTCGGCAGATCTACAGCCCGCGAAACAGGGAGAGTAGTAACTGATTTTGTTTTGTGTATCACAAACTGGTTCTAATTCGTTGGGAGAGCACCGACAGCCTAGATTACAATCTGCCGTCAGATTCACTTGAAATGCCTCAAAACGAGAGCTGTAACACAAAATTCAATTAAAATCCGTTTCTCATTAAATGAAGTGTTTGTGTAATACTTGTTGGCGTAGGGAAGGGTAGTGCCGGCCATTCGCACGTTATCACATCCCAAGAAGTAGAGAGCAGTATAGAGGCCCATACAGACTAAGTTGAAGAATAGAACGAATTGAATGGCACCCTTTGGCTTCATTTGGAACCGCTTCAACAGATAGCCGCCTAAAAATATACCAACGCAGGCGCCCGGAACTGCTATACCGCCTGCGAACAGGTTGGCCTCTGATTTGCCTAAACTGAACTGCGTTTCCAAATACTTTGGCAGAAAAACTAGAAATCCGCTGACAATCGCTAACTCCATACAAGAGCCCAGACATGTGGTCATATAGACCGGATTAGTCAGGAGCCGCCACATACAGGCCGGGATCTCTTTTATATTTCTTCCGTATTCTGGATGTTTGGAAGGACTCTGGGCTCGATTTTGAACAGAAGACAATGTATTTCTGGCCGATTCGGACCCATATTTCGGTTTAAGATTTAACTGATCAATCATTTCAATCGAGTGCGAAGAGAGTAATGGTTTTCCACTTTTAGTCTTTGGTTTAAGACTTTTAGGAAATGCAAAAAATGGAATCGATATCTAATAAGAGATACAATCGATTAAATCAAACCAATTATCAGATCTAGATTTTAATTACCAAAATGAGAAGAATGCCGAGCATAATGAAGCCGGCCCACCAAGCACCTATCCATCTGTTTGAACAAACAGTCAATTTATGTCATTCGGCATAACTAATGGTTTACTTTGGATGACCGGGTGATATGTCTAATGGGACAGTCCCCGAACCGAATGAATTTTCGTGGACTTGAATGAAATATCCGCCCAAAAGGAAACCACAGACTAAACCAAACGCTACCATCGAATACATGCAGCCTATCCTCACAAAAGATTCCCATTTTAACAGGAATAGGTTACGTATAAATTGGTCACTCATACCGATATACATGGAAGAGCTTTCTTTTTTCACGTGATCATCGATATAAGTGGTGCCCAAAGTGAAGATAGGAGTTCCGCCGCAACCGATCAAAATCATGGCTAATATGAAAATAATAATATGCGGCGCATTATAAGTACCGCCCTCTTCACATGTCTCGTCCGTATGTCCGGTCACAGGATTTATAAAGTGACTGTCCGTCGAATTAAATGAATCAGTAATTGATTCAAAAGGATAGTCACCTACCTGGCCTTTTCAAGTACTGGTGAACTAAGAGCTGGAGTTGGGATTCGACAGGTGTTGTCAGAGACGGGACCCGAAACGTTAACATTATCTGATGGAAAGACATTTTCATTACTATCCCAACGACTAATAAGTTGAGAAACAAACCCAAAGGGTTGTGAATATCCATGAAGTGAGGAATTGCAAACACAATCGAACCAATTCCAGTGATGACAATGCCTTTGCCGATCCATTGAGGAATGTGTCTATAAGTGCCGAAATAGCTGACGAATATGATTGTCAGCAGATTTCCCAATTCGAATGTACTGACTATAGCACCGGTAACACTGCTCGGGAAGTCAAACCTCTTCTCTATTGTTGTTATGACACTAATTGACAAACAATTCTATCAATATTTTAATCGATTAAATCGAAAAAATATATAAAACCTATTGAAATATCCCGAAGAGAGGGCCTGTTGTAGAGTAACCAAAACACAGCAAAAAAATACAAAAGCCTGGATTGTGGCCAACCGTTGCAAACATTTGGGACGGAAAGACATAAAACCGCACCTTATTATCTGATCTTCTGATTGAAGATCTAAATGAGTAAAACAAAAGCAAAATATATCCAATATATTGATCTTTAAATAGAACTGAAAAAGTTCTCACAGTTTTCTAAATCGATAAATAATTTTATTAAAACTCTTTATTTAATTATTGATTTGTAGGAATGACTTCGATTTGAGAAAAGAGCTGAAGACTTACCATTTTGCTGATCGATAACAAGAGATCCGGATTTGATTTCGACTCCATTTCGAAGTCGATTGGAAGCAATCAGATCATAGAGGTTGAGGTCGGAATAGGTTTTGATTGGAATATTACTCGAAGAGTGATGTCTGACATGAGTTCTGCTTCTGTTGTGATGGGCATAAAGACCAGTCGCAGTGTACAGAGAATATTCACGGAGACTATTATTTCCGGCGCTCTTTGTTCGCTTATGGCCACGATTTCGATGACTTAAATTGGAAGGACCGGAATGACCCACTAATGCCAATGGCTTTGGATATTCAATAGAAGGAGAGGTCAGGTTGGCACTCATCACAAAAGGGTCCCTATCTGTGGGACGATTGTCACCAGCGTTGTTGTGTCGGATAATATCACAACAACCCGTTGTTGTCATTCCTTTGGATAACAATTTTATTAATTACTCGGTTATAGTATTAAATGTATTTCAAGATAACATCTGTTCTAAAATTGGGATAAAAGGGAAAGAATACGAGATAACTGTGTTATCACTAATAAAGACAATGGATTCATAAATCAAGTAAAGAAAAAAACAATAATTAATTTGAGGGATAATTAAAAGACAATAAGCATCTAATGATATGCTATATCCAAGTGCAGAATAAACCCATTTTCCGGGTCTCTGACCTCAAATGAAAACAATTATCTGATTCTTATTGTGTGTCAAAACGATTTTACACTAAATCATAATATTTTCTCGCTTTTTGTTAACTAAAGTAATGAATAAATTGCGATTAAAGCTCCAAAACTCACAATTTATGTGAACAGAGCACCCACTCTATCAGATCGTCTTAGATTCTATTTATTGATAGTACATTTCATGATTTTATTTTCCCAAATTTATAATTGAACTAGATAATTCTGGAATTAGTAATGTCATATCTTGCTCGATCAAAAAGTTCTAGTATATTTAATTGGGACAACCCTATGGCATGCTGAGAAGATAACAGGCAACTTTTAATTTCAAGTTAATGTAAAGGACCTCCAAATTCTAAACCGGAGACATTTTGGCAAAAATAAGAACTCATTTTGGCTCAGAGTCACTGATTTCAGTGAGACCTTGAGGTCATTGGATTGAATCATACAAAAAATAGTCGACTAAAATCAAGGCAAAACTCAAATTGCATGATTCAACACCCTTGGCATTTGAAGCGAAAAATTCTTATCTCAAGCAATCTTTGACCCTGAATGTTGAAGAGCAGCAACTGATCTATTGGTTGATGTATTGACAAATTGATGTCAGTCCCCAATCGATTGCAATATAAACACAATTTCACATAAATCCAAATGTTTGCCATAAATCAAGCGTTTCTCTTAACTAATCAATTAAAATGAAAAGCAAATCAAATGACTTGAGCGCAGAGTCAATGAAACATTCAATCCTGGATTTAGCATCAATTAAGAGCAAGAGTTTTGTACTGAAAATACCAGTCCTATAAAGAATACATATTTACGGATAACAAACCTATAAATATCTATTTCAATGACAGCCAATTCAAAATACGACTTTCAAACCAATTCCTGTCAAAACATAAGCTGTCGACCAGTTTTTGGCCATTATTTGGAACAAAAAATAAAACAAAAATAGAAAAATTGTTGAATTATGCAAAATAAATGAATAAATGGAGCAAGCACAGGCAACGCCAAATGAGGCCAATCCCGGCGTTGATGAGTGATTTATTTGAAACACTAATAATTGAATTTCGTGCTCAGTGTGACCCTCATTAGCACATAATGTTTTCCATTTAATGATTTATCAATTTAACGAATGTCACAATTATTACAGATTCGTAACGAATTCGTTTTCTTTTCTTTTATATGACTTTAATGAGACTCAACTGTAAAACTGGGCAAACATTAGTTTTTAAGGGAAACTATGATTTAACTTTGATTTCGATTTCAATGTGAAATTAGATTAAGGACACAAATCGCCTTATTTGAACTGGTATTGTCAGGGCCCATGTCTTCAATTCTAGAACAGGTCCGCACATATTGGCTGATGGAGTGATGCCAATGAACGGTTTACATACAAGTGTCTGTTTATTACAATTTTATCAGTCCATTTCAAGGGTATGATCTAGGTAAACACTGCCATTTTGACTGACTTCTCCACTACTACTGACTATTATCACATTATTTTATTTCAATGAAAATAATCGATGAAAAGAAAAGCCAAAAACTATTGAAACCATTGATGACTGCAATTGGAACATAAAAACACGAATATGTCTATCGATTACTGCCATTATGTGTTCTGTCACTAAATTAATCATTAAATTTGTTTTCGTCTTATTTTGCTTCCATTGATTAGAACGTTGTTATCAATAAAAGAAGAGAAGAACACAAAAATATGTTACAATTCTCACAGAAGGCATCAAATATTTCTTCCACTACTCTATCACTTAACTAATCTTTACTACTCTTAACTATTTCTGACGATTAGAATGAAACGGAAAACTCAATTAATTTCTAATCAATTTAAGATTATGCCAATTATCCTCAAACGAGTTAAGGGAGGGACAGTGCAAAAGAAGGACAGGGAGGGACAGAAATTGGTTGTACTGAATTTGAGATTGCAACTTTCTAAAACTCATGAATATTTTGTTTGATACAAATAAGATATCTTATGATCAATAGCTGACAATCTTATAAAAACTGGTCGAAAGACTCATTTAAAGTGTTGACAAAGGCTTAAGTCAAACACAAAATAAGCCTAAAATGAAAAGAAAAGAAAGGATTGAATCCATTGAAGAGTCATTTTTGCCATATCTTTACATTTTCAGAAATATTTTTAGTCTATTGTAAGAGCAAATCGATGAAAACATAGTCTCGAGTCTAAGAATCAATTTATTATTTAAGTCATGAAATTAGTGGCAAAGAAAAAAGTAATCGATTTAATGATTTGTCATTCGATCGACTGATTAATAGTTCGCTCTATTTTTGATTTCAATGTTAGACTCATTGATATAATGGGAGAACAATAATGAGACCAAATCTGCGCTCTCTTTCATCTGCGCCTAACTTTACATAACATAACAAAAACTGCGAACAGATGTGACAATCGACAGATTTTTTGTGAAATAAATTCGACTCACCTTTCAATTGTTCATTAATTGTTCATTTCATGATATGTAACTTATTCTGATAATTCACAGGCATTTTGAACGGAAAAAATGAATTTAAGGACTTTTTGGTGGAATAGTTGTGAAAACGAAAACAATTCCTACAATACGTTCAATAAAAATGAGTTCATAATAAGTGAATGTCTTCTGTCTGATAAATGACTGCTATCAAATTGAATAATAAGGAGTGCATTGAAACAAACCAGTGAACACGTGACCCAATCAAGTCCAACCCCATTGCTGGCACTCCGAACGCTCCCCAGTCTATGGAGCGCACAGGACAGTCAACTGTGCCACTCGTGAGGGCTGCTTAGAGCGCCTCCTCTCCGCCGATATGCAACTGCCAATTCAGGCCAATCATATGACGGGTTTCCTTCCCCTCCAACACAACGTAATTGAGGTCCGACTGAAACAGCTTTTAGTTGTTTTGTTGTTTTGATTCAAAGGTATTTTCAGTTTCTGTTGACTGCATTACAATCATATTTGAGACATATTTCTGACGACTGACTACCGGTTCGATAAAAGCACTCAATTTTTATAAAAATTAGTTTTTATTTTGCTTTTAATCGAAATATCGATTAAATTATGAATAAATACATCGAAACTGTTTGCCATTTAAAGAAGAAGTTAGAGAAAGGAGTCGGCTTTGAAAAGGTTTGCTTATATTCTCATTTGTTTCAATAAAATTCAATTAAAGCAATGAAAAGCACAGCATATGTGACGTCTGCACTCCATTGACATAAATCTCAATCAAATCTTAATTAAACGCTTTTATCGATTGTTTACAGACTTTACATATTTTACATAAACTGCAGAAAATTCCGATTACTATCGACTTATTACATGTGAGTCCTATTGCTGTCCACTTTAGTTGTGACCACTTATGCCTTCAATTCAATGCCAATTTGTTCCCAACCTTTAGACCACTGGAATCGGTAAAACAGTTCGCAATCTTAGTAAACAAAACACTGACACAGATATCGGCAAAACAGCGAAACTGCTGTGCCTGACCTGGAAGGCCATTGTCAAGGAGCAACAGGAACAGGAAGAACAGGAGGCCGACAGTCACGAAGAGCCAGTAGTCAAAGAAGAGCCCGACTTCGATGAGTCGATAGAATCGAGCGCTAACTCTAGTTATGAAAAGAATGAGCACAAAGTCAAGAAGGAGTACCACCGCTCTGACGACGAAGACACGCATAGACCGGAGTCCGGTCCCCACTCAAACACTGATAGACGAAAACACAACGAAGACTCAAAACCTGACAAAAGACACAAAAAGCATAAATCAAGTCATAAATCACGAGAAAGTGAATCAACGGTTAGTTCTAAGACTGAATTCGAGACACTTCTGGGTCTAAGCGACGAAATCATCAAAAATAATAAGAAGAGTCCGAATAAAAAATCAGATTCTGAAAGACATACCAGAAAATCAAATAATACTTCCGATAAAAGTTATGTAAAGACTGAAACTATTGAATCAAATGAAACAAAATATTTGCCGAACGGTTATATCAAAGATTTGGATTTCAAGTCAGGCATTACATCTGTGGATCACTCGGACATTCTCTCCAGTCTTCCGACACCTCACTATAAACCCCTTCCCAATAGGGATTTAATTGAAGAACGAATTGAAGCCAATCGAAAGAAAGTACTTAAAGCTAACGAAGAGTTAAGTATTAGCATTCAGAGCAAGAAGGGCCGGACGGCTGTGTTTGCGGGACACGCCAGAGCTAAGATTTATGATCACGTCCCAAAACTGGAAGACCTCTGCCTTAACGTTCTTCAGGATAATTACGACAAAATCAGTTATTTAGCGGACGCTCCCTATTATCTGCTCAAATCTGTACTACAAAAATGTAATCCAAGACATTTGTCCAGAATTGAAAAATACAATCCCGTGAGTCATATCATACCCTCTTATGTCCCATATTTTTATCACTTATTTGTCTCAAACTAAAAGCAAATTTTGGACGAAACCGACGAATTATGGCAAGAATTCTGTACCAAAGAGTTCAGGGGTCGAGAGCCTGATAGTGACGAAGACGAATCGTGGAGAGACCTTTATCACAGATGCGGCAGAGAAAGAGAGGATAGGCTCAAGAATATCACAAAAAACATTTCACACAAACAGGCGAAAGCACTGCCAGGTCTGACACTAATTGCTACTAATTTAAACACTAAGTAATTGTGATCAACAGTACGACAGACACAGTTCTCCGAAAACGTTAAGACTCCCCGAGAAATACTCCGCAAACAAGAGAGGTCTGGCATTAGTCAATCTTTTGGTGGATCAAAGTCCGGTTTCAGTGGCAGTTCCTCTTCAAATCACGTGAAAATAGTTCCTGAAAGTAAGTGTTTTTGTGTCACACTTTGGATCAGAAACTAATTCCCATTGAATTTTGTTTTCCAGAGCCAAAGGTCGCACCACTTATGAAGAAAGCCCTGAAACTGCAAAGAGCGCGGTATAGGAAATAACACACAATTAGGCATCACTTTAATGGATTTAAATAAAATTATAACTATTTTATTGAAAAACAAAAACAAAATAAACTCAATATTTGGGAACTATTTAAACTCAGAATACTTTGGTGGCGATCGTCACCAATAAGTCTTTTGCCATAAATCGGGTATAAATCAAATTTGATTCCATCAGTAAAGTCTTCAAAACTTCTTTTTTGGTCCGTTGTCTAAACAAAATGTTCATATCATATGATGTTTGTCTCGAACTAAAAGTAAATTTAAAAGTAACTGCTCACGTATTTTGAGTGTCCGACTCGGGAATGTGTGTTTTATCGGAAGCGTTCGTCACTTGTGAACAGTTCCAAATTTTGAGAGTCTGGTCAGCACTACAAGAGGCCAAGATTTCGTTGCAATGATTAAATGAAAGGCTATATACAGCGTCTGTATGTCCACTGAATTCTTTGATCACTTGACTCGAATATAAGTCCCATATCTTGACTTTGCGATCTTCTCCGGCAGAAGCCAAATAATGGCCGTCCGTAGAGAAAGCCATACAATAGATTGGAGCGTCGTGTCCTACTAGTGTCCGCACAGCAGTTGCTTTGTGAATATCCCATATTTTGATCTCTTTGTCGGCCGAAGCCGTGGCTACAAAACTACAATTTGGATGAAATCGAACACAATTTATGCTATCGTTATGACCACAAAGCATCCGCAATGGGAACGACCGTTCGAGTGACCATAAATGTGCGACACTGTCCTTAGCGCCAGTTACAAAAAAGTCGCCGATAGGACTCCGGTCTATTGAGAAAACGGGCGCCAAATGACTTTTGAAAATTGACACATTATTACCAGTTGTTGTATCCCAAGCCCTGACTGTTGTGTCAAAAGAACAGGACAGCAATAAATTAGTCTTCGGAATGAATGTGACATCAAAGACAGCACCGCTATGACCGCGAAGAGTTTTCATAGACTTGTCCATACTTTGACACTGTATTTCATTATTAGAAGAGATATTACTGTCGTCACTGTTGTGGTCGACGACATTCAGTGTGATTTGATTGGTCTTCCGCTTCACTTCAATATCTGAATGCATTTTGAACTCATTGTTTGGACCCAATTTCTTCAGACAAATTCTTGAGTCTTGAAACCCAAAAGCGATGGAAGACAAGTCGTCAGCGATGGCACCCGAACATACATTTGTACTGTTTATTGTATATTTACAGAGCGGTGGAACACATGGATCAGTGGCGCGGATCTTCTCTATTGCTTTCTTCAATTGTTTACAATCAGAGTCTAATGAGTCGAGGGATGGATCGGTTGATGGCATGAAATCGAGTTCATTGTATTGCGAACTCCTTTTCAGACTTTGTCTGCTATTCATTGAATCAAACCTTTTCTCGTTTTCCGACTGATTGTGAGTCGAATACAAATTGAATTCAATATAAATGTTAACGATTTGAACGACTATGAGATCATTGGTTTCCTAAAAATTAAACATTATTTTAAAATTAGACAACTTTATGGCTGTGCAGGTCATCCATTAATTTGAACAAACAGTTTTAAAGATAAGAAAATCGTTGTCTCAAAACAGGAAAGGATTAAAATAAGTAAATCCCTGAAACTGGCTTTTATTGGGTTTAACTGATTTTGAGAATTGGACAGAAAGGGACAGAAGGGGAGTCAGAAAAAGGAATTTCTTTTGAAAAGTTATCATTTGGACAGTTATTTATAAGTTTGAAACTTACCTTAAAATACTTCTTCAGTTGTTCTAAACATTTGTCGGAGATTCTGACCGAATATTTAGAATTCTTGAAGTTCTTAAGACTTGATTCGAGGTTCAGGTTATTCAATGATAAATACATTGAAGTGATTATCTGCTGTTCCGTCGCTTCTTTGAATCTATTCTTATAGTCGCGATAGAAACGACGGGCTGCAAGAAGGGGATCAGATTTGATATCATATCCTCTATTGATAAGAAATTGCGACCGAAATTTACCACTTATTTTGTGTCCACATTCGAACATTTCGATGAAAATATGAAGAAATAACGGGAACTCTAATTGCAATAATTGTTCAAAAAGTCTTTGTTTCGGTTTAAAGCGTTCGACAAAATCAATGAATTGTTTGAATGAGTTTTCTGCCAAAAGACTGAAATCGCCGATCGGTTGACTCAGACTTATGATGTCTGAGTCACTGGAACTGTTGACAAGTGAGCCTTTGAGCGCCACTTCTCCTAAACTCTGACTGGACTTCATTTCCAACGATTTTGATTTTATTGGTTTCCGGTTAACACTTATTTCATTTGAATCCTTCCGTCAAATGAAAACAATATTTCAAAAAAGAGGGAAATTGAGAAAACATTCATTATTTACCCCATAATTGCGTCTTTCGAGGAAACTATTGACGATTTCATTCATTTGCTGTCTATTTATTCGTTTCATTATTGATTTCAACACATTATTAGTCAATAAATGACAAAAACATTAAATATTTCCAATTAAAAGGTTCAACAAATGACTCAATGTTTTCATTTAAATGTCAAACACAACAAAACGTGACTTTGTATTCATCTGTTGGTTAGAGGTGTTGACGGACTTCAAACAATAATAGCCGCAGTGATGCCATCTCTCAGTCATTACTGGCATAATGTGCTGGAGATAAACTTGTACATTCATTTCGAGTTTATCACAGATCCAATTCAATGTCATTAGAGTCTAATGATTAGATAGACATTACATTCATTTACTGAACTGCTCTGCCATTATATCTTGTGATTAAAAGTACAAAAAAGTACATTTTGTTAGTCTTAGTGTTCTTAAGAGTTGGAAGAGTTTGTTGTGAACATGGTGAAAGCCTGGTATATGAATGATAACGATAATGAGGACCAGAGGAGTCCACGACATTTAAACCCACCTCAATATGTCGACTTGGATCAGTTGAAACAAAAGACTGGAGTTCTTTACTTTGAGGTAATATTGAAGAGATGTACAATCATTTAAGTATTTTTATGGAACAGATCGATGCCGACAACTATGAAGCTGAGGGCAAATTGGCTAAAATCCGGGCCGATAGAGGATATTCTTATTCTGACCAAATTGAGTGCTGTCCCCAACGTTTGGAAAACTATTTGGAAAAAATCAAATCGTTTTTTACGGAACACATCCATTCGGACGAAGAGATTCGCTTTGTTGTGGACGGTTCCGGATATTTCGATGTTAGAGATGATAACGACAAATGGATTAGAATTTTGGTCGAAAAGGGAGACCTTCTTATACTTCCGGCCGGAATATATCACAGATTCACTCTCGACAACAAAGTATTAGCCATAAAATGCCATCTTTTGACTAATGTTTTGTTTCTAAAAAAGGATTACATAAAAGCGATGCGACTGTTTGTGGGCGAACCCGTCTGGACGCCTATCAATAGACCAGCGGAAACACATCCGGCACGTCTCCAATATGTTCAAACTATTAAGAGCACGGTTTGAGAACCGAATTGATTTTAATCTCTTTCCCAATCAATTAAAAGCAAAAGGTTTTCAACAAAATTAATTAAAATCTAATTTCTAATAAATTTGTTTATTTGTTTAATACTTTCCTATTCTGTGCCATTTATTCAACCATTGGTTAATACTTTCAAAGGTTAAATGACTTGAGAAGTAATTGAAACCGGGATTTGAAGTGTATGTCCGCCGTTGGCGAACAAATTGATGGGTGGACTCAAAATAGCGATCGTCTGCTTTTTGCCGCTATTTATAACTGAAATCCCATTATTTGTTTGATTTACTATTAAAGCGATTCTGTTATCATTTTGTTGCAAAGAATCGATGACTGGAACTATCGATGAAATAGTTGTTTGCAAAGTCTGATTACTTTGTATCAGATCACCATTTGAAGAGTTTTGCATAATCTGATGATTGGAAGCATTGGTGTGTTTAGTGGTCTGTTTCTTGTCGCTGATAACACAAAACTGTTTCAATCCATGTTCTGCCGGCTCCTTATTTCCGCCATTTGTTATAAGATATTCATTGACTTTACTTATAGTTCTAATACTGGTTCCGGTCACTAACGACACAAATTTAAAACAATTGGAACGAAAGGCCTGAGTCGGGGTCAGCATTTCACCCAATACTCTTCGAGCCTCCAATTGTCCGATGGCTGCCCTTTGTCTCCATTGTTCTAATAGTTGAGGACGTGTTTGACACAATTGAACACAACGGTGACCACAACAGTGGTGATCGGACAATAAGGGGATATCAATGAGTTTATCGGTGACAGCCCTTCCCTTCTGGCGTTCAACTCTTTGTCTGTCATTGGGTTCTGTTTTTAATTTTTTATGTAAAAAGTTATTGGAGTAAAAAAGAACTCTTTGAACGGCTTTTTCACAAAACTTGAAATCATTTCTCAAATTATTTCTCTGAATATTAACAAAATCCTCGAATTCTTTACTCTTTTTGTGTCCGTTTCCTAAACCTATTTTTTGACCACTTTTTGGCGTTGAATAACACTTCTGTTGACTCAAATGTTTGGCTTCAGTTAACAAATCAAACAAATGCTTAGCTCTTCGATGCTTTTCATTCAAGTTATTATCAGTTCCAATGACGTACCGCTGAAGACAAGCGCACGCTTTGCCCGTAGTCCTCAAATTTGGACAATAAAGCCGTTCAGCTGAAGAATCGTTCAAAAGTTGAACTAAAGATAACCCAAATGACTGACAATTTGAGAGATATTTTTGTTTTTGTTCTTCAATTGAGACTTTAGCCGAAATATCAATCATTTTTTTCCTTGGAGTCATTTCTTTTGCGCAATTGTTGCAGACTTTGATCCACTTCTGAGATATTAAATCAAAAGAAGTCTTTAATTTCAAAGCATTCCTTCTTTTGTTAGACTTTGGGAGCAATTCAATAGACAAACACTTTTGACAAATCAATTTTCGGCTTCTCTTTGTCTGACATTCAGTTTCATCGGATTTTTGTATCACTTTTGTATCTGTTTTACCACTTTTAGTATCGATAGGTTTGTGGCACTTTTTTCCTATAATTCGATCACTTCTTCGCAATGAATTGTCACACATTTTGGTATTCAATTGAAAACAGATTCTGAGTATCTTTTTATAAAATCATTTAAAATTGATTGTCAAAAATGACTAACACTTTGAACTGTTATTAAAATTAAGACATCTTATGTCAAAACAGGTATACATTTTCATCATATCATGGATTCAGATTAGAAGCAGGTAAATTTTGAATTTTTTAAATCAAAGTGGACTTTATATTAATAATGAGTGCAATGTTTGTCAAAAACTGGTTAAGGGCGCAAAATTTAAAACCTGACAAGTTTATCAGATACCGTATGGTGATTATAAGAAAGGACAAACACGTGATTCAAAGATCCTATGATGGCTTATAATTATTTCACACATGTATTGTGAAAATTATTTGGCCCCTTGTATTTTTTTTGTTTTTAACCTTTATCTTGATAAAACCAAAGTTTTAACTTGGGAAGTGAGACCAAAACTTTGACTAAACTTGTTATTATTCGTTATTTACAAAAACTAAAGCTTTAATCCATTTAAATAAATTAAAATTGACTTAAAAACTAATAATATTTGTGAACATTTTATATATGTTGGTTTGAAATCATAAGGGGGTATTCAAATTTCGTCCTTTCTTATAAACACCACGATACTTTAGAATGAATTATATCAGATTTGTGAAATGTATCGAAGGGAAAAAAGTAGAAAAAGAAATCAAACTCACTATAATTTTTGATGTTTTTTAAAAGAATATGTTTAATGAAACTAATTAAAAGCAAAACATAATTTTGAATTCAAATCAATTTTCAATATCTGATGACTTCTTTGAATCAAAGCTTTTCTTCTTCTAATGATTCTTTTTGAGCGCATACTTCTTGATGAGGGGATCAATGAATCGGAGCACTTCCAACAGAATAAGGCCGATCACAAGCCACAGAAAAGTGATTGTTTTGCCGAAGACGTCTCTGGTCTTCCAATCGGCAAATCTAATGAAAGACATAACGAACAGAAGTTGGACAATGAAGACAACTAAAGAGACTAAAATTCGAATCCGATTTCGTTCATAGTATTCATTGATCTGTTTTTCCTCTACATTCAGGTTATCTTTCAAAGATTTCTTCACTGAATCCATTGAAGATTTTTTCTAACTTGTCTTTGAAAATGTTTTATAATAAGAATAATAAACGACTGTTTTATGACTTAGATTTCAAATATAATAACAATTAAATTATTCATTCATTTATTCAAATCAATATTCAAATAATTTTTAAGATTTTTGAAAATAACATTTATTTCACAAACAATTGAAATATATTTTCAAACATTTTATTTAAAAAATTCATTTATCAAAAGAATAAGAAATCAAAGAGAGACTAAATCTTCGCTTGGATTTGGTCACAGAGGAAACACTCATCTGATATACAAACACCGAATAGTTGAAGGAAATGATTGAGAAAACCCGACGATGACGACTCTCCCGTTCTCTGATGGATAAGAGGGACTGGTCTTCAAGTGCCTCCTCTGAAGTTCCAGTCTTACCATCAGAGGATGTGTCAGAACATGAGTCCAGTCGGGAGAGAAGTCCAGAGACCGATTTAACAATTGGTCATTTGGGCGCTACATGTTTGTGATCACATCGAAGGTATTGGAAAAGAAAGCACGAAAGTGATGGAAAAGTGGTGGAAATGTTATCAAAGAAAAGTTGTTTTAGGCCTCAAGTAGTTGTTATCTACAATTCCGGAAACAATTGGGTGAAAGTCTGTCATCGAACTGTTACACACATTAGGGAACTCCCGGCGATAAAGACTCTCCCTTTCTCTGGTGGATAAGAGGGACTGGACTTCAAGTGCCTCCTCTGAAGTTCCAGTCTTACCATCAAAGAATGCGTCAGAATATGAGTCGAGTCGGGAGATCAGGAGGTGAGGGAAGGGAACAACGAATTAGTCGTTTGGGCGCCTCCTGATTGGGGTCACAGCAAAGATATTCTCTGGTGGAGAAGAGGGGCTGAACTTCATTGTGCCACTGAAGGGAAGTCTTACCACCAGAGGATGACTTCCAAGAAATTGGGAAAAGGAGTTGGTTTGGACTCAAGCGATGGGTTATTTGACGGCAATAACGAAGTAGTGGTTTGAGAGCTTCTCCAACTGGAGTCACACCAAAGATCCGCTTTCTATCACTTTGTTTTTCTGACCTAAAGATCGGTAATATTTGATGACTACAAACCGTTTGTCGTCTTTATCGGTGGAAGACTCGGGGTTTATTTCGACTCAACCAATGGGTCAGCACAACGAAAGGTAAGCCAATCAATTGGTTGGTTATGGACTGCCATTAAACGGCTCTTCAGTCAATGCTGACAACTACTTCAGTTGTTTTACCTCTTTTACGGAAGATATCAAGTATTTGGTGGTCAAACGGCTCTTATCTGAGCTAAAAGTATTGCAGTAATGAAGGACTGCATGAGATCTTCACAAACACCAAAAGATCAAGAATTATGTCGCAAAACATCTGCGAATCAGAAGATTTTCAAAATATTTGTCTAAAGTCATCCCATTTTCAAAGCCTTGCGATCACCGAAAGTGGTTCCAAATTTCCTGATTCGTTGTACTGAAGGGTACGGAGCACTTGTGCTGGACGTGTCTGTCTGAGGAAGTTTGGTCGACAGAGAGTTCGAGCCGCCACTCGTAGCTAAAGTCCGCCAAAAGATATGTTCCGCCGCCGGTTTGACACATGTATTCTTCGACGCCTCCATATTGAGTTCGAGCCGCCACTCGTAGCAGAGAAGGGCGAAGGTCTTTAGCCGCCAGCCGGAGCCCTGACCCATAGTCAGACCGTGTGTGCAAAGGCTGTCGACCACTTCTGAGGACAGCGCTTTCAGTGCAGGTGCTCTCATAACCGGAAGTCTGCGAATCCTTTTCTTCCCTCCCTTTCGGTGATTCGCTTCAAAATTCGTCTTTTATTTCAATAAAAAGTTTTCAAAATTCATTCATTGAATGACTTTTAGAATATTTGACGAAAAATATCAGAAATGAGAGAATTTTACTCCATTTGAATGATAAAAGTCTGCGAAACAGTTTTTGATATAATTGAGAAAATCTAATTTTTTTAATCTAAATAATAGTTTTTTGGGGATTAAAGGATTAAGATGCTCTTAATCCTAAAAATCAAACATGAATTTAATAGAGGATTAAAATTAAATTCGGATTTTATATAAGAAATTTTTATAAGTCAAGATAAAATTCCAACTAGCCAAAATAAAATTCCAACTAGCCAAAATAAAATTCCAACTAGACTTGGCGTTTCTGTGGTCTGAAACAAGTTCTAGCTTTTGTCAAACCTATCAATTATTTTGATCTCAATTCTGAACAATTAATTATTTGATAATTTATTTGTTTTTTCTTTACAAAAGTTTTATGGTTTCAAATTAGTTACGTTGTATTTGAGTGACTCTTTGAATGTTTACTTTCAGAGTTGAACACATGTTTTGAACTTTAATTTGATTTTGAATTTAATTGTTTTGTTACCACAACTCGCGATGACATCCAGTCGTAAATCATTGTCGAAACTTTTACCAAAATCTGTTCATCAATTTGCTGACGAAGAATACTGGAATAAATTCTTTAAGACTAGAAAAGACTCGTTTGAATGGTATGCAGAATATGATCACTTGAAGAATATAATCACCAAATATGTCAAAATCAATGACACTCTTCTGATCATCGGTTGCGGTAATTCAAGTCTTAGCGCAGACTTGTATGACATCGGGTATCAGAACAACGTTAGTGTTGACATAAGTGATGTTGTCGTTCAGCAGATGAACCAGAAGTACAACTCAAGAGGAGAGCGAAGAGGATTAGAATTCAAATGTATGGATGTCTTCGACTTGGAGTTTGATAAAAACCACTTCAATGTCGTCATAGATAAGGGAACTCTCGATGCTATCGCTTCCGATAATCAATCGGTTGATGTCAACAAAATGTTCGAACAAATCGATTCAGTTCTTAAACCTTTCGGTCGATATCTTTGCGTTAGTCTTCTTGAGTCACATATTTTGAAGAAATTGATGGATTGGTTCACACAAAATGGCAATTGGTTTATAAGAATTGAACGAATCGAAAGCGCCGAAGACATGACTCGACAACAATCGGATAAATCTTTGGTTTTACCGGTTTTTTGTGTCATTTGTACAAAACTTTTGCCATCGAATAATTTGAAGACAAATTCAGTGATTGAATTATCTTTGGAAGAATTTATTGGAAAACCTAAGCGAATGAATGATATCGAAGAAGTCTTCGAACGGATTAAATCAATACAAGAGTTTGCATTTATTCAGCACTATATCAATGACATTGAAATCACTAAAAACGAAGACATTTATTTGGATCTATTCGACGAAACCAATTCTGCCATTCCTCGATATACTCTTTATTTTTCAAATTACATTAACAAAAGATCAAAATCAGTGGCGAGTTGTGGTGTCTTTATTGTTCCCGAAGGAAGAGAAGTTGAATGGCTTTTCGCCACTCCTAAGGGAAGGATAGAATTGACCAAACAGTCCGGTTTCGAGCGCCTAATTGTGGTTCATCTCAATCGGGAACATAATTATTCAAATATTGAACAAATCAAAAGTGAATTGTCGCCAAAAATATTGGAACTGATGCCTAAGAATTTGTTGACTCTCGACTCAAACATACCTTTTCTGACTATTGGTGAAGATGTCGGTAAAAGAAATGCTGTTTTCAAAGGCAAAAGTGACTCAAGTGGTGATTATGTTGTCGAAGAAATAGCTATAAATACAGACAATTATAGAAGACTTGTATTTTTGAAGAATAAAAACATCATTCAATCGGAGGCTAAACTCAAGACAATCAAAAAGGGAAAGAAAAGGGTTTCAGTAATTGATCCAAATTACCTCTCATGCAGTCATCACGAGATCATAAGCGCCGGTCTAACTCTTCTACCCAATCAAATCAAACAATTTGATGTATTGCTTATTGGTTTGGGCGGTGGATGTCTACCCTCTTTCATAGTCAACAATATTAGAAGTGATGTCAAACTTAATATTAAAGTCATTGAAATCGATCCGTCAATGAAAGACATTGCAATTAAATGGTTTGATCTGAAGACATGCAATGAGACTAAGAATGTTGTGCTCGACATTCAAATAGAGGACGGACTCAAATACGTGGAGCATTTGGATCCAAAAATTCAATCATTCGATGCAATTATATTCGATGTCGACAGCAAAGACCCAAAAGAGGGTCTGAGTTGTCCCCCAAAACCTTTCGTTGAAATCAATTTCATCGAAAAAATCAAAACACTTTTGATTGGAAGGAACGGAATATTTATTTTGAATTTAGTTTCGCGAAACGAAGACATTAAAAAAGAGGTCTATAGTCGTCTCAAACAAGTCTTCGTTTCAACGTATGTTTATCCGATAAAACAAGAACTCAACGAAATATTGTTTGCATTTTCATCGGATCCAAACGCCGATTGGCTTAACCTCAAAGGATTGGCCAACAAATCGAATGCGTTATTAAAGCACTGTTTTTATATGGAATCACTTAAAGAGCCGTACATTGATTTGTGTAGTAATCGATTCCAGAGAATGTCATGAAATTTTCGATAAAGCGTTTCATTATTTTGTTAAAAGTTGTTATAAATGTTTCCGAACATTACTACAGATTAATAGCCGTATTGCGCGGTCTGTTCTCACCATCAATTAGTGTGGACCAGGGATGCACAAGGTCCGTGACCTCAGGAGGGGATAGTGACTCATTTTTCTTGACAAACCTAGGTGATTTCGGTAAGGGAATGTATATTTCAAGAATTGCGACCGGAAACGACCCATTTCTGCCATTTTGTTCTTAAATAGGTTTATTTTTGGTAATTTTTAGCATTAACTAGCTTAATTAAACGATAATTAAAGTAATTAATTAAGTTTAAATTGCTTAAATAACAGACAAATTGGTAATTTTTGAGGAGGGTCAGTTTCTTTACATTTTTATGTGACAATTTTTTCAAAACCTATTGAAGATAATTGACCAAATGTCGGACCTAGGGAGTATTTCAGAAAATCACCTTCTTCTTTGTGCATCCCTGATGTAGATTATCTATGGTCAACTATCTGGGCAAGGTCCATCAGCTTTAATTTTATTCTCTGTTTCACTGATTCATTAGTATTTTAGTATCAAGATAATTATTAAATATAAAGATGATCAAGATCTTAAAGGAAGTTAATATATTGATAAAATGCTTAAAACTAGTTTGAAAACCTGATTATTCCCTAAAAATATCCTCAAAATTGCATTAGAATTAAGGGAATGAATGAGTCATTTGTTTGACGTAATTAATAGTGATTTCAGTTTTCAAATGAAGGAAAACATTGAAAATATTTTGTTTGGATGAAAGACACGTCACATAACATACTATTGACTTAAGTCTGTTTAAACACCGATTAATCACTGGATTTATATCAACCGAATCGCAGTTAAGATGGTTTTGATGACAATGATTGCGAGAGTGTCGGACGGCCTGCCATTGGCCGCTTCCGTCCAGGACGACCAGCAGGTAAACCATTGATCACATCTTTTTAGTTACCGGTGTTTCTGATGACCTTTCAATTGGTTTAACGGAACAGATGGGCAGAAGTGTTCTCGAGTACCAAAATCAGGCGAAGATGTTGTTTCGTAAACTGAACGCTCAGTCACCGCCACAGATGACTATAGAAAGCGGACAATACCTATTCCAGTCAGTCTTACCACCGATTATCTCTCAATTGTTAAATTAACTAATTGTTTGTTCGGATCAGTTATTTAATCGACAGTCAAGTCTGTTATCTAATACTTTGTGAGAAATCCTTTTCAAAACGACTGGCCTTTAGTTTTCTGGAAGACTTGCAAAATGAGTTCAAAAACCAATACGGATCCAGAGTTCACACCGTTTCCAGACCTTACAGTTTCATCGAATTCGGTATTTATTGCCATTTCCTAACAATTTTGATGAAAACCTTTGATTATATGTTGAGATCATTTGGTTTCTACTTACAGATAATTATATTCAAAAGGCCAAGAAGTCAATAATGGACGCCAGAGCCCGAAGAAATCTCAACCAATTAAACACCGAATTACAAGACGTCCAAAAAATTATGGTCCAAAACATAGACGACGTCTTACAGCGGGGTTTAGCCATTTCTGGTCAGCTCTTTATACTTATTCCTCATTAATTGGTTGAGTTTAACCAAAGTGTCTTTTCAATAGAATTGGATAACAAAGCGAGCAATTTATCGCTTTTGTCGCAGAAGTATAAAAAGGACGCCCGATATCTGAACATAAGAGCCACGTATGCGAAGGCAATGGCCGCCGGAATCATTGTTGTTGTCTTTATTCTCTATTTTTGGGTTATTTAAAAAGTCTTAGTCTTTAGAATATTGTTTTTTATCTTTTAATTTAATTACAATTTATTATTAATTAATTTTATATATAATTATAAATAATTAAGAGTTTTTTGTACAGTATTTTGAAGAATCAAATCAATTATTTTTTGTCAATTGTGTAATCGGTTGGCCGTCGGAACGAATACCGTTCGCATTAAATCATTTCCACTCAGAGATAGGACGGGATTGAAGTTAAAGTAATTCGGATAACTCGGACTGAGTGTGGGCGCCGATTGCGGACACATTTGCGGAGAGAATAGTATCTGTTCGGACTCATTGCTTGTGTCCATTACTTTAGACCGGAGTTCATCCAAACGCATATTGTTTTGTCGCTTCCATTTGGTTCTGTTTAAAAACAACTCTTTTTTAGCTCATTCTTCAATTGTTTTAATGTCTAATACCTTCTGTTTTGATACCAGGTCTTGATCTGAGTCTCTGACAGATTAAGAGTTTGAGCGACGAGTCCTCTATCAGAAACACTCAAATACTTTTGTAGCCGAAACTTTCGCTCCAAATAATTGAGTTGAACCTAAGGGAAGGCATAGAACGGCTTTCATTTAGGACACAGTCTTAAATATACTCCATGCTTTTCTAAACCTGAGTAAAAGCAGTTCTTCTTCGACGGGGTTTCTTCTGTCTGTTCAGTTTGGAAGAACTATCCATCGATTGTGAACTTCCTTCGACTTCTACTGTAAATAATGTTTCACTTAATTATTTCAATCAGAAGAAAAGAATTGATACCTTAACACTACCAGGTTATCAGGAATAGAGTATTTCCAACCTGGATTAACTTTTGTGCATGCAACTATAGTACAATTATTATCTAGCTATATAGTTTCTAATATAGTCAAATAAATAGCATTTGAAAAGCTGTTACCGTGGATATACAGATCTGCAGATATACATGCTATATTTTGAAATTTCTTCTGTTACACCATGGTAAATAATCTGAGTTGCTGTACTAATTTAAACGTTAATGATTGTGGAACGAGTTTTTATTTTCATCTTTTAAAACTCAAGTTCTCGATATATGACTAATTTAATGGAATATTTTGGAAAAGTGATTAACGTTTGGTTGAAAGGAGTGCCACAAAAAACCATTTCTATCATTATTTGTCGAAAGTAAATAAATTGTGTCTTTGTTTTAAATAATTTGAATAAAACGAAAACTTTAACATAAAATATATCGAAATTGTTGTTCGGAAGGAAGTCATACTTTAAATCTGATGATCAAAAGGATTAGACGAATGTAAATGAGAGGAATAGCGCTAAAACTGAAAGCCATTAGTGAACAGTTGGTAAGTAATGGATATCCGCTCTTAACTCTTAAATTGTTTCTCTTTACCGAACAATTAATGCCATTATTTTTTTTATTGGCTTAAAAGTCGTTAAAATCAATGACAAAACTTAGAGGTAGAGAGAAGTCATAATTATTAGCACTTAAGTCATTAAATTTGAGTAAAGCATCGCTTTTTCAGCCGACAAAATGATTCATTTATTAACTTCAAAGGCAACCACAGAATGACTTTTATTTTTAAAAAGTGTTTCAACTTTTTAAAGTGTGCCTAAACTCCATTTGATCACCTTGCTTAAATCAAGAATCTTTTCCAATCCTAGAATTTTGGACAATCACTTGAGAAGAAGCGAAAAATGAACGACTGTAGAAATATGACCTACTCTACCTAGAAACCTCGTCGAATATTTTTGACCGACATCTAATCCGGCTGACCTTGTCCATCATTCCTTTAAATTGTGAGTTATTTTGCTTTCACCTAGCTAGATTTACGGATTCTTTTTCAATTGATTCTTTTTATTGAATCAAATTCACAAATTCAAATATATTTGGAGAAAATTTGTTCAAAGAATAAATTTTGAAATGATATCCAGGGATAAAAGAAGTTGTTTGTGTAGAAGCTATTGAAGAATTTCTTTCAGATTTTAATATCATTTCACAAAATAATGATTACTCGGAGTTTATTTTCAATAAAAAATTTGAATTTAAATATTTTGTTTGCCTAAGAATGACACGGATTGTGATAAAAGTAAGCGTTAGTTACAATGTTATCATGAAATTTGATAAAAGATTTCAAACGAAACATTCAAACGACAGATGAATTAATAGAGAAAATAGATTTGCATTTTCATTATGTAATTGTTATGATTGCAAATGCATTGAAATGGTTTGTCGTCGGGACTGTTCCGATCACTTACTGGGCTTTTGAGGCTGACATTATTGGGCTATAATTGGAAGGGTCGTAATGTCGTAACGGCATCACCTCTTACAAAAACACGGGTCAAACACAATATTGAATTTACAATAAAAGAAAATTTTACTATTTTTATAGTTAGCTCTGGTTTTTTGAGTCTAAAATACCGGCGATCTTTATATTATCGAATTTTATAGACTCTCCTCTCTATTCAGAGTACATTTTTGGGAACTCCTGTCTTTAAGCGCCTAATCCTAAACGACTTGTCATTTGTCGCTTCGAATGATTCGTTTGATTTTAGAGTTAGTATTGGGATTCACACGAGCATTCAATCTGAATACATTTCAACAAATCAATTGTATATTTCCATTGAATGGCACTACAGGTGGCCTTAAATTTTAACAATTGATTAAACCATACATTTGATGTCTATATTGCTATAAACTGAATGATCGCTAACTTTATTTTCCAATCACTTATACTTTTGCCCCGATTTTGAAGCTTTCGTTGGGATTAGAAAATTTGTTTCTATATAAGTTTGAAAAGTTTCTCCATTTCTAACAGCAGTCGGAAAATAAACTCTACGCTGAAAAGCGAAACATTTACATAACTTTTGAAGTGAACACAATTTGTTGCAGTTTTTTTCAAACATCACTTTTGATTGTATCATGCATTTCATATGCAAATTAGTACTTGAAAATCACATGAAATCCAGGCTATTGTAGAATAAACTTTTGAAAACTCAATAATTACTGAAAAA
Organism: Euzetes globulus; assembly: GCA_034695525.1. Classification (NCBI taxonomy): domain Eukaryota; kingdom Metazoa; phylum Arthropoda; class Arachnida; order Sarcoptiformes; family Euzetidae; genus Euzetes; species Euzetes globulus. The sequence goes on from JAQIWP010000003.1 coordinate 41,007, forward strand.
AAAATAATAACAATTAAATTTTATCCTTGGTTTACCACTCATTTTTAATCATTTATAATTTATTTATAGACGAAAATTAGTTTATTCGGAAGGTTTAACTAAATTCTAATGACTGAGGGATTCGACAGTTGAGTTGACTGAGATTTGCTGGAAAGTTACAATTCAGTGATGCTGTTATTTGATCAAGTAGTGATCTAGTAAAATGTTTTCTTTTGGGAAAACAGTATACTTTTGAATAAAATTTGAATTTTCAATAACGACTAAACCTTCTTAATTAACATTTTAACGCTAATAATCTTCCAAATTTTAATGGGAAAGTAACATATTGTCCAGTTTAAATTTCGTAACAAGAGCAATCAAATATGATATGAGGCTTAGAAAATATAAATGAATATAGCTTACCATTTGAATTATACTCTTTATCTTCTAAGTGTTCATCCCTTTCCAAACGATGATTGTGTGGGATAACATCACTTTTGATTCCATGTTCAGAATCTGAGTCTTCATCGGCTTTCGGTTTATTGGTTTCATTTTTTTCATGAATTGCAGTTAAAATATCTCTTATAAGAAAAGATGACTTTTTTGCCGAATCCATGTCTTATAGGATCAGGTGATTGATTGATGAGAGGAGTTGAATATTATGTCAGTGTGAAATGACAGCACTGTATTTGACCTCTTGTGCCGCTGTCTATCAAAGTGAGAGTGGATACAAAAGCAAAACTTTTTTGTGGAAAGTTAAAGCCGGGCCCACCTCACTATGAGTTTTGCTTTTCTGGTTGGCTGATGAGTCCGACCTCTTATAGAACTAAACTTTCGCCGACTATAGCAGAGACCGTATGAAACGCTATGAATACCATATGACTCCGACTGACTTATGGTATGACTATTGAGAGACTATGTGTTAAGAATGAATGAATGAATAGTGCATTTTTGATGAGTTACACAATTAGAGGAGAGCGCCCATCGGCTAAATTGCTTGTTTGCATCCGATGTAATGCAATAGAAGTTTTGCTACAAAGCCTTTGCGATCAAATCCTTTATTTGAGTCTTTCTAATATAATTTGCATTCATTTATACCTTTATATGTGTTGAAAATGTAAAGCATTTATAAAAGCAAATAATGAGATGTGAATAATAAAAATCGACTTCAAATAAAAAGCTCTGTTTTAACGCTTAAACTAACAATAAGTCAAAGTTTTAGTTCGAATGCAAAGCGAGTCAACGCTTACATACAATTTGAGACTAAATGAGAAACAAAGCACTACTTTATTGTACAAAATTGTGTTTCTCTTTAGAGGAAATGTTATGTAAATACGATTTCGAGTGTATGATGAGGTGCGCGGATGTTATCCCAGTAATTGTCTTACAAATCAAATGATTTTCACTCTTTCCAAATGCTTTCCATCGTCTGATTCGCGGCACAGAATAGAGAGAAGAGAGAACAGAATTGAGTGAAGAGAATAAGCTATAATAGATTGAAGACTAATATGAGTTATATTTGAAACAAATCAAACATTTGCCGCATTACCAAACATTTGGACAAATTGGCCAATCATTGCCCCAAATGAGGAGAGATTCCTATTAAATGACTTTTCTATACCTTCCTAGAGTGGAGAAAGAAGGAGAGCGCCGGCACTGCATCAGTAAAGCACTTCAATAAATTGACTCAAATGGAGAGACTATTTGTGCGCTTAACCACTGATTTGCTCTTTGATTCAACTGTTTAGCGGTCAACTAAACCATCGATAACCTGAACAACTGGTAATCAACTGATAGAGAGCTTATATCCTCTCCATTTGCTATAGTCCTACACAAACAGAATATGTCTTTAGGACAGAATGAAAGCCGAAATAGAATTTGCATTATTATTACAAGTATTAGTACATAAGCCCCTGAATTGGAGGGGAACTCAACTCGAGTGCCAATTATTCAATTCAGATATGAATAGTAAGTTGTTTTCAATACTTTGATTATCGTTGAAAATAAGCCATAAGTAAGCCTTCCCTCAATTCGTGATATTTGGACAAAATTGAACTCTCATCTTTTTGTTAACAAGAGCCTCAAATCAAATGGAAAGTCAGCCTTTCAATTATAGAATTAGTTTTTATTTGTTTGACCATGATCCCTCAACTAACAATTAATGTCTGATTTGAAAAAATCGATTTTTTATTTTTCATATTTTAATCGAACTTTGATTCCATGTTAGCTTTCTAATTATATAAAAACATCATGGGCACATTATAACAGCAAATTTAGTTTTAGTGGCACTTCATTTTATACCGGGATGCCATTTTTAAGAAATTGTCCAATTCAATTATACCAATCGCTCCTTTCAAGGCAATATAGTACTTATATTTATTATTATAATAACTAGATTTTTATGAATAATGGGAAATTTGCACTAAAAAATGCTGTGCAAAATAGGTGTCCGTTATGTTTCGGGCTTAAGTGACCATCAGTCGATCAGCGTCCTACTCGCCCTCCCTACTCTCTCAAACATACATAAGCTCCGATTTTTAAAATAAATCTTTTATTATAATAGTCTGTAATCAAATCGATAAATGAAGCTTAAAAATGTTCCCAATTTAAAAATTAAAGAAGTTGCCATTGAAAGTATACTTGCTCTGTCAGATATTATAAATCACTAAAATATGCTAGTGAGAAATCTTGAGAATAAAAGTGATCTTTAATGAGATCAAAAAGTTAGAACTGCTAACAATAAATTTTAAAGATCTATCCAAATATTAAACTAATCGTTTTAAAACTCAATTTAAACAGATTTTAATGGAAATAATCAAAATTTAATTTAAATACACTTTAGTTAAAGTAATTGTATATTATTTACACAAGATTTAAAAGGAGGGCAGTTTTGATTACAATTTCCCACCAAACACCAAATTCAGTAAATTCTTATCAACTTTAAGAAATTCTTAATTTGTATTCAATTTATTTAACTTTCATTTGACTAATATTCAAATACATTCGACTCTAAAACATATTTAATGAGTTTAATTTAATAAATTATAATTGATTTTAGAGAATATAAAAATCGGACCATTTTTGTAATGTTTTTATTTATTAAACTTTAGATTCTTATCATTGATTATTATTAATGACTAAACAAGGTTACGAATGTTCACTTTTTCGTTTGGAGTGAAGAACCATGATATACTTCCAAAGCTGGTTGAAAATTATGTGGAGACATTGCAAGGTGAGAAATAAACTGATCGAAATTTTATTGATTTCTCTATAATTCGAAAAAAATAGACGAAATGAGAATTCAAATAAATTATATAATAATTATGCAAATATTTGTTCAGAATATTTATTATAAATGAAACAAAAAAAAAGATAATCAAAATGTATATAATATTAACTAAATTATTAAAATCTATTATAATGTGTGCATAAAATAGCTTCTAATAAAAACCATTTATAAAATCGATTTCTTTTTCGACACAATAGTAAACATCAGACGAGAAAAGAGGCGACAAAACAACTGAAGCCGAGGCCACAGAAGTCGAGTCTTCAGATAAAAGATTTAGTATTTCTTTATTGAATCGTTTGCCCAAAATGTGAGTATTTTGAGGGCTATCACAGTCTCATAAAACTTATTAATCACTTTCAACAATATATTGATATTCAACGGATTCAATGATTGGGTGGAAAATAACAATAACTTATTTTCGTTAACAAATATATTCTCATTTTTGTGACCATTTCTTCACAAACGATGAGATAACAATTGTTTGACCGCTTTCTCTATCAAATGGTGATCTCATGATTCGATAGGAGTCACAAAATATGATATAAATAATAATTTATAAGTTATTCGACGCCATTATTCGCCATTTGTGGTATAGGTGTGAGGAAATCTTCGGAAAGAGCTGATGTCATCCCCGGACCCGTTCTGCATAGAACTGAGCTTTTTGTTGGTCACTTCCAGTCTAAACATTTCTGACTGGAGTTCTGCCATTCGGTTCTGTAGTTCGAGTGCGTTCTCCGGTTCGCAACCGCTTTGTTTCAGTTTAGTTATCGTCAGATGTTCTTCAATCTGAACACAAGAATACATTTAGAAATTTGTCAAAATAAAATCAAAGATTAAGAAAATAACTGACTTTGGTAGTTTTATTAACTCATTTTAAATAAGTTGAAGTGTTTACTCACAATTTTGAGACTCAACTTTGAAATCAAAACTTTCATTTTACAGAATATTGATACTATTTATTAATATTTGTGGACAAATTTGTTTCAACAACTTTCCTGTTGTCTTAATCACAAACAATTTGTCCACAAATATCAATAAATAGAATCAATATTCTGTAAAATCAGTTTTGATTTAAAAGTTGTCTCAAAATTGTGAATAAAACCTTAAACTTATTTAATTAAGAAAATACTTTGGCCTCAAGTGATGAGATTTTATGCTTGAGTTCGGCGACAATCTGTGTCTGTTCCAGTTCTTTGATACGTTTCATCATCTGCTGCTCTTTCATCTGAAAGTCTAAGTCTGCGTACCGTCTCTTCTCAGCGTTGAGTTGACTTTGAGTCCCCCTTTCCTTTTCAATCAACTCCTCATAAGTTTCTTTTAATTTGTTGATTTCGTCGGCCTGTCGTCTGATCTGATTGATGGACACCTGATTCTGTGTTTCCAATTCCATAACTTTTTGTCGCAATTCCTTGAGTTCGGCCACAGCTTCGGCTTCCCTGAGCTTAGCGCTCATCACTTCCTGTTTAAGTTTATTGATTTCTCCCGTATAATCAGTTCGTTTGACTGCATTTCCCAACATTTTCAATGGACTCGAAGTAACCGAAAGCGAGGACTGATTGGAACTATTGTTGCCCTCAAGACTATTAGGCTGCGAATTATTAGTGAGCGAAGAGTCGTTGCTTCCATGAGACTGAGCCATGTGTTCGCTCCACATCTGCTGCAGATCTGTTATCTTTTGACGCAACTCCTTCATTGAGAGGTTGGCCTCTGCTTCTCGCAGTTTGACAGCAATCAGCTCTTCCTGAAGTTGTGCCACGGCGTGATCGGGCGGTATTTCGCGTAGACGGCAATTGATTTCTTCCAATTCGTTGATTCTGTCGTGTAATGTCTTCATTTCTTCGTTATTCTCCGCTTCTCTGAGTTTGACAGCAATAAGTTCCTCTTGTAATGACTCAATCAATTGATGCGCTTCTTGTGATTCGAGGGATGAGTTAATACTATTTGTTTCTTTCAATTCAGTTATGGTTTGCATCGCTTTTTCCAGTTCTGACTTCGCCTCCAATTCTTGTTGTTTGAGAGCCGCTAACTCTCTCTTAATAACAAAGTTGTCTTCAGCTTCTTGTGCACGACTGACCTGACCCTGGATCAGTTTGTCGGCCAATTCTGCACTTTCGTGCTCCAAGTTCTCAATTCTTTGTCGAAGTAATCGATTCTCAGTTCTCAATCTCTGAATAATTGAGACATTAGTTAATCAACGATCATATAGACAATGAAAGAGTTTACCCTCAATTCAACCAATTCTTCCTGTTCTTTAGCTTTGATTGTCTGGTAATCTTTGGCTAATCTAATGATTTAGAATTAGAATTAAATTGAATTAAATAATAATAAAATATAATAAAAATGACTGACTTTTTCATTTTCTTCTGGTCATATTTGACCTGATAGGCCAATGTGACCAAATAGTCCGGATCAGTTTCGCATCTGGAGGGCATCTCTTTCTGGAAATAGCGAAGAAGTCCCTCCATATCTAACTTAAGTAAGTCTTCTTTACATAACAATAAGATTGCGATCGAAATCCTAAAAATCATTTCAATTCCTTCCATCAAAAACAGATCCATTACTCGATATGCGATGTGAAGGGGCAGACATGACGTGAACAGAGTTAAAAACCAACTGCTGGCGTACATCGACGTGTGATAATTCTGCGACTGGAAGTGCATAAACAGCTCAGGCAGTAGTTCCTAATAATCAATAAATACCATCGTTTAGAATGAATTCTCAAATTAGAAGAATGAGGACAGACCTGAACCATACACTCCAATTGATATATGCAAAGTCCGAGCTCAGCCATAGTTGGCTTATACATCTCTCTGAGGCGGTACTCCTGCATCAGACACAAGAAAACGGCAAAAGCGTCCTCTTCGGGCATATTGAGCAGAAGGACGCCCACAAGAAAAGCACTTCCCTGACAATAGCCCACTTCGCTATCGTATATGGAATATGCTTTCATGACATTGAAGAGGCCTTCCTGCCCGGGACTGCCCTTCTCTTTGAAGAAGTCATGCTCGGGATAAGTGCGGGCAATGTCTCTCTTAATGACTTTCTCACAGGGGGACGACTGGCGCAGGAATTCATTGTACTGCTCGCGGACGGCACAGTTGTGAGCGTTACACAGTAATTGCCAAACCATTCCACGCAAATGATGGGGAATGCCTTTTCGCACCAGTTCCTGATAACAAACATTTCATTAAACAAATTGAATAAATTTTCGATTCAAATGTTGTATTGAGGACTACCTGTAGTGTAGTCTTCTTTTTGTACTGATTGTTCCAGTCGTTGATCAACTGTCCCCATATCTGCCAGACATCTCTGCCATTTTCCAAATCGTTGGACTCAGAATTCATTTGCGAGATCTCTGATATCTGACTGGTGTCCGACGAACGGCGCGAATGGCCTGAATTCGATTGCAATGAATTCAGTGACTTAACATCGGTTTCAATTAACCTGCAAATCACATAACAAATTCATTTTTATTGAACCTTTTCATTGAAAAGTTTGATGAAATTTCAGAATGAATATCAAAACAATAGCCTATTGTATTCTAAATGCCTATTATTTCGCTATTACTGCAGACATTCAGAGCTTAGGACAGGTATGTCTGCCATTTCACTCCGCATAACTGGTATTCCGCGTCAATGATTTCAAATAGTTTTAAACTATTATTATTCCCGGAAGAGAAATGTTTGGTGACATTCTTTGATAGCCTTTCAGGGCTCGACTTATCCATTAGTAATGTGTGTTAAGTATAGGAAAGCATAACAATTAACGATTCAATGACTCAAAAGATAACTGAAATTGAAATCATATTAAAGAACAGATGTATCAGAAGAGTCACTTCTATTCATAACTACAAAAGAGGAGAATTCCTGCCAACAGACCACTATTGATATGAAGTCTATTAGCTTTTATGACAAATCATTGTTCGCCAAGACTTCAATTGAATTGTTTTTCCAGAAGAACGGATCCAATGAAAGACAAACTGCTTACCGGTTTTGCTCTTCGAGTCGGGCCAATAATTGGAGCTCCTCTTCACTGAGTTTGGCTTTAGAATCGCAATTATTGCCGTTTGAATTAATCAATTCATTGTTATTAGTGGTTAACGATTTTCGTTGCGAAGACATTATTCCGATTCTGTTTGACTCCAATTTGCCATTTAATAGACGATTGTCGAAACCAATTGAATGGCAATTATTTGTCGATTTTGTCGAATTTAGATCATTTCCATCTCTGCAAAAACATAGGCTTTTTACAAATCGACTCAAAATTTAATAAAATAAACAGTTGTCTCAATTCCGCTCCAATGAGTTATCAAAATATTTTATAGTTTTACAGATAAGATATTTTTCAATAATTAGGCAATGATTGAGGCTATCAATTGATCCCTTTTTTGTCACCCAATTATTGCCGAAAAACTGATTCTTAAGGCTTTGATCTATTGCTTTGAAAACAATTAGTTAACAAATGGATACATATTCAAGATTTTGATTATCATAAGACTTTATAGCATTTCCTAACAACAAATCGATTGCTGGAACAACCACTTTATGAGTCATTCCTTTAAGGATTTGTTTCAATAGAAACGTAAAATTATTGAATAAAAAGTCGACAATTAAATGAAAGAGAAACAGACATTGAATTACTGGAGTATTGATGGAAAGGCTTAGATATTTTTTGAGGTCAGATATGTTGTCACTAAAGCACTTTTTAATTGAATAAAGGTTTGGGACTAACAGTATTTTGTCGTCTAATTATTATTTGAATCAATTAATGACTTCAGTTTTTACAATTGAATGCTCGACTCTCTTAGCTTTGGAACGCTTTGGAACGGTATCTAAGGAGTGGTTTCACAGTCAGTCTGCGTTTGGATCTCATGTCTCTCACACTTGAAATACTATTTGGAACAATTGGAACAGTTATTCACAAGAATTTTACGCAATACAAATGCACACAAAAAATGCAGTTTTTGGATAATTTTTACGTTTCATCAGATGATTATCATTTGGAAAACGAATAAAATTAATTCATTTGTCAAATAACCAGTTCTGGAATGGCTTTAGGGCTGAATTAAGTGAAAACCTGGTATCAAATACGAGTCTCACTATTCATATGGCAATAAGAGTTACTTAATATGGATAACAGAATGAGATTAAAAAATGCATATAAGATATTATGGGAAATGGGTTGAAGTGAACAAAAAATTCCCTTCAATTAACCAATTGTTTCTTTAAATAAATATAACTCTGAATAAGAGGGAAAGAGAAATACACCTCAACAACAATAACAATACCAGGAAGAGTCCAATTGATGCCAACTATTATTATTTCAACGATTTTGGCTAATGATTGCACTTTTAATAACAATAAGAATACCGTAAATTGACTGACAATTACTATATTTAACAGAAATACATACAAAGATATAATTCTTTGGCAATATTTACAAATATTTAGATATAAACAAATGAATCAATCAGTTGATTGCGAAACAAATCAATCATGGATTACATGTAATGATATGAGAATCAATTGTAAGGTCAATAGGAATGAAGTAAAGAATTTGTCACAAATCTATCGATTGCCGCATTGGCTCATTTGGGAGGACTGTTGGCTCAGGTTATGTGCGAAACGTTGAGAGTTCATACGAGTAGAGTATATATGTTTTCCGGCATTCGAGTCCAACACATGATATTCTCAATGAATATTATTATTCGAGTTCTGACTCAAGAAAATAAAGTGTTTGCGCAGATGTCGTCCTAAATAGACGACAAATAATTACATCTTTTGGCCAACGGATGAAAAACTGATACTTAATTTGGAGGATCGAACGGAAAACATATATAACAGGATAAAAGTTGTCACACATTCAAAACTGTTTACTATTTATATGTATATAAAAGAAAATTTAATCTTTTAGGGCTATAATGGTATTAAAATAATTACATAAGCGGTGTTTGATATATGACCGGTACATACCTGCCAGAGCTTAATGACTGTTGTCGTCGTAGTGATAACTTATACACTGAGCTCAACATTATTTGTGACACAAATGTATTCTTCAACAATAATTGGTACAGAAAACAATTTAATGGACTATTTAATAGAGTTGTTATCGAACTTACAATTGAAATAAAAACTGAATAAATTGTTTTTCTTTCACGAAAAACACTACTTTTCAGAACATATTATGTTTTGATTCATCAGTTTTACAGATTTATTGCTATCAATATTATTGTCAATCAAATCGATTGTTTTCATTAAACAAAAAAGTTTTGTTTGCGATAATCCAAAACCAGATATCATTTGGTGTGTAAAACATAAACAGATATGGAATAAGAGCTGAGACTCAGATGCAAAACGTGATAAATGAATGCAAAAAAGCAAACGCCGACTGAAAACAGAAATGAATACAAAAATCAGTGATACGATTGTAGCTGTTGTTCAACCCATTCGGTTGTGGGCTTTGGGTGGAGTTCCAGCAATACTCTGTCTGTGGACTCATTCAATAGTGACAACTTCTTCAATGGTAAAAGTGTGGGTTAGGGTCAGACATATGATTAGCGGCTTATAAAATGGCTTTAAGAGCTGTAAAAACTACTTCAATGTCAATGAAATTACCACAAAAAAAAATTTAATATAACAATAATTTTTCACAAATTCGCCGAAAATATGACAGAATTCGTGCGAACTTGAAAACTATGCTCCAAATGGATAATAAATAACATATTTAGTACTGGAGTAAACTCATTTCGACTAAATTATTAGCATGTTATAATTCAATATTAAATCCAGTTTTCTATGACATTTTGTGGGAAAGTTTCGCATTAATGTCTGGTAGCACTCAATTGAAAGGTAGTCACATCTACCTGGCTCCGATTCTAAATCAATAACAATTATTCTGCTTGAACCTATTCATTGATCTCTTGCATATCAGTTTAGAAAGAACAGGAAAAGTTCAGAATTTCATTCGTTGATAATTTAAACTATGCTGATAAATGAGTGAACACAATTAAATTAAATTTCTTTGCATACATTTTATGGGTGAAAATAGGAAAGCATTTTCACAAAACATTGTAATGTTTTGTAAAAAGATTTACAATCAGAATAAGTGTAAAATGATTGCGAGAATTAGGAAAGTTGACAATAAATTATTATTGTATTCAGAGTTACTGTTGTATAACATTTTAAGTTCAATAAACAGAAAATAAAATATTTTTGGTCTGAAAGTGAACTCATTTGACATTTTGATGATGAAAATCAAATTTGTGAATATTCGGATCATTTTTCTTATGAGAACAAAATAGATTTCTATCTATTTTTACACTCAATTATCGCATTTCAAGATTATCATCTATCATTTTATTTATGATTTCACAGACAAAGGCTTAGCCTAAGAAATCGGGTCAAGTATTAGCACAAGAAAACATTTATTAATTATTTTTAGATCCCATCGAGTTATCATCAAAATATTAATAATATTTATAAAGAAATTACTGTAAAATGTAAATAAATGATAAGTTGTATGGAATAACTAATTTGTTCCAAAATTCAATTCATACCAAAAAATAATGACTCATTTTATTTTACTTAATGTTTATTTAATTGTTATCTGTTTTGTGGAAACAATACTTTTTATTTGTTGGCATTGAATTTGTGTTCATTAGCTTTCGAGCAGAAACTTTCGGATAATTGGAACAAATGAGGGAAAGATAGCAAAAATGGCGAATAGTTTTTTAGTTCAGATAAAGAAAATTTTAAATTTCAAGAGAATAAAATAGATCAAATTTAAAATTAACGATAAGACCTTGATCTTATCTGGATGCACTCTAAATTGATCATTAAAACTAATAGTCGAGCCCGGCTTTAGTATTTGCACGGCACCCCCTAAACTACCTTTGAACTGCCATATCTTCTTAACCCCACCCCTGCGACACTTGACACCTTATATATAAAGATTACACCCCTAAGGTATCCAAAAATATAAGCCCACCACTAGGGGCAATACTAACGGCCAGTCACTAACTAATAATTAATACACTAATCATAATCAGTTCATCCGATCAGTTGCTGACTCATTTGGCGACAACTCAAGTAAATACCGGTATTTAAACGAAACTTGTTTTACATCTTAGAGATGATAAACAAAAGTCTTTTAATAGAAATAAGAGATAAACTCATAAAATATTTGTGAAAATTAGATATATTTCATCTGAAAAACTACTCGCGTTTAAAAAATATAAACAAATGACTAGAAATATGAGAACTAAAAAAAAGTAACAAAACAAAATTCAAAGAATTTCTGTGAATTAAATTCAGAAGACTATTATTTTAAAAGTTGCTTTTCAGGTGAATTAAATATAATTTTTAGTCTGAAAATTCAATTAAATTTTTTCAACTTTTTATTAAAATAGGGGTCAAAGATATGTTTTAGTTTAGAGCAAAATATGTGTCTTTGACTTATTTGTGGTAAATTTCGATTCTATTTATATAAATATAAATAATACAATAAATAAAAATTTATCGATTAAATCAATCATTTGTTTATAAATAAATAGTAATAAATAAATGGTTGTAAAGAGTTTTGAGCCTTAAGTAAATCGAATGCTATTAAGAGCTAAATGAGTGTCGATTGAGATAAACAGTTGTTTCGGAAAAATCAAATTAAAATAAAAGTTTTCAATTTATAGATAAGCTTTTGATTGCAAACGAAATAAACGAATGATTACTTAAAGACAGCTTCGAGTTAATTGTTTTTCAATGAAAGGCTCGAATGTTTTGATTTTTGCAGTTTGTGTTGAACCGAATGGCCTCTAAAGAGACAACTCATTCATCCATTCATTGATTTTGAAACACAATTAAAAGTCAAATCGACAAATAAAATGATTTTCATACAAAAGATAATTAATTAGTCAAAAATTGTATTAATTATTTACGAACGCAAACGAAATGCATTTAACGATTCATTAGTCAAAGTTGTTTTCAATCCAATAATAATAATAATGATTATTATTAAAACTTATTTCACTTAATGAAAGATAAAAATTACTTTTGAATTATTAATTGTTTCGACAATTTATGATTCATTCAAATATGATTTACAGATAAGACAAAAACATTGACAAACAAAGTGCGGCTCAAAACCCAACACTCGGTTTGTAATTAAATATGATTTTGATTTTTTGATTGAAATATCGCCAAACTTCGAGAAAAAGTATTGGAAAAAACTCCCACTTATTATAAAAATATAGTTTTTCAGAGACTTTGTTCGCCAAAATATATTCACAAATAATTGGAGTAAAAGTTTAGGCAAAATATGTTAGGCATAAGATTAGGTCAATTTGGAGGCAAAACTAATTGGAACTTAACTTACATTTAACTCTTGAGTTGAGTAATCGTCAAAACATTGTTGTGTTTGCAAAACAATTGAATGGAAACTTTTAACGAACAAATCAGAAGAACTCTTAAACTGTCTTTCAATTGAGTCACTGATTAGTTGATTGTCAAAACGCCATGAAATTACACAATAAGTTACACGACGTCTGAATCAATGGTAACTGTGTTTGTGTTGATAATACTGCAGATGACGACCAATGCCTTCAGAAGTGGAGATGATGTCAACCAAAACTTCAAAACTGAATAAAATTGTTTTGTATAACGAGTTTAGTTGCTTTGGTTTTGCATTTACTCTGCTCTAAACAAACGCATAACTGAATAATGTGTCATAACTTCAGTCCTGGTATTAGACAACAAACCAGTATTACATAAGTCCTGTCGACCGAATTGCAGGTGAACTCACTTATTGGTGGCAACAGTGGCTCCTCTCAGTTGCTGCCATTCAACACAGTTTGCAGGGGCAACTTTGAATCCATAGGAATACCTTTTTTTTGCAAAATACCACTAAATAAAGCAGAACAATCATCCGGGTTTCAGATAAGGAATGTGCTTCCATTATTACAGGGCTACTCTCAATTTCAATAATTAATAGCCTTTTGATTAATAAACGTCCAAAAATGTGAATGCTTAGTTACCATTAAATAGTTAATCGCAAGGAAGTGGCATGTTAATCGTTGACAATTGTCAGTGAATCATTTAAATACAAAGATTCTTTTGATATGAAATAGATATTTTATTTTCTGCTATAAAATATCTATTCCTATATTGAAGTTTCTATTTCCAAAAGACCTAATCCCAATATATATCGGGATTATGATAAACATGTATATCAATCACTTTATTAGATTTGATAAAATGATTGCTTCACTATTTGGAAGTAAACAAAATTTCATTAATTCATGACTCAGGAGACACTAGAATTTTTTAGCTCATAATTTTAAGTTTCTTAATCTTTATTCTGATACTTAGACATTTTGAAATTTTTCTCATAATTTTATCTAAACATATATTTGAGGACAACTTTCGGATAAGAGATTCTCTTTATTCTGGGAATTTTCATTATAAAAATAGACATTTTGGACAATTTTCATAGCTCTATTGAAGTAGTTGTATATCAAACAGTTCTTTGTTATGCTCCAGGAATACGTACAAAACATAAACAAATTCTTGATATTCAATACTTTAACAATAAATTGACAGAACATCTCTTTTTTCAACTATTCCTCGTATGTCCGCAAACAACAGTTACTGATATGAGTTTCTTATTTGTCATCCGTCAAGTGAACAAAACATCATTCGAAACTAATCTTGGGTGATTAACATCAACAGTGTCTGATATTCTTAAGTTTAAACTTGCTAAAATTTATTTATAAAAAGTCATAAACTATAGTATGTTTATAAAGTCCCTGATCAGAGAAATACACTATAATAATGAATTTGAGTCGCGGGTCACACTATTTAACCTGGAATCAATATAGGAAATGGCATTTAATTTAGCTGAATTAAGGTTGTGATCCAGATTAAATTATTTTTTTAAAGCCATCAGAATAAATGCTTTTTAAGTATTGCTTTAAAGTTTAAACGATTGGAAATCTTCCGTAAATCTCTATTATCTCAAAAACATAAAAAACAAAATAACACTAAAAGCATTCATTAGACAAGCTTTAATTGATAGAAGCATGCTCAATTCATGTAATTATCAAAGCCTAATGTTTATGCAACTGAGCAATTCTGAATAACGAAAAAATACATCACTTGAAATGAAAACCTTTGAAACTACTTATTAGACACGAAATCACTTTTAGCCCAAAGCCATCCAGAATTCGTCTAAAAAAGAACTCTTCGAAAAAATTCAATTTCCACTCGAATTATAAAATGAAAGATTCATTTTTTCTTAAAAATTTGAAATTGAAATGTAAAACATCTATTGTTGCAATTGTTAAAAAGCAGTTTTCTTGGAAATCCCTTAATCATAAGTAATTTTGATTAAATAAGTAAGCGCTATGTCATAACAAGACTAATTTTAGCAGATGTTTTATCTTGCTAATTATATTTTATACAAAGTTATACAGAATTAATGTGCCATTTGCCGTATTTAAGCAAGTTTCTATTTTTTCATTCTGACGCCGCAAAACTGCACTGGATTTGGGAATGTTTTATCGTCTCATTCAGGGGTGTCCATTGGGGGTATAGTATATATATATACTTAAGGTAAAATTGCCAAAAATTGAGAAAAAATTACCGCCGATTTTTTAAATAGATTGACTCTAGGCTCTTGGCTCTCATATTGCTTGTATGTACATATTCTTAATTTTTTTTAAATTTATAGTTATTCAATAGTTATTGTTCAAAAATTACTACTCTATTGCTCCTTTATTTGTCCTGGATAAAGTGGTCACGCTAAACATTGCTAATATATGTTATAAGTTGCTCTTAAGGTATTTTAATAGATAAAACTTTATTAACTTTGAAAACATCAATAAAATCAATTTAATATACGTCATTTAGACTGAGGTTCTTGATCTCGGTACAAGGAAGGGTAATAAGCCGACAATTTTTCCCAAATTGATCAAAATTGAAGATTAGAAGTATTTACGTCATGTGGAGAATTACCCTTTTAATGCCGGGGGTCGAGATGAGGCGCCTCTCTTTAACCATCCTATAATAATAGATAATAATGGCCAATGAGTCTAATTAAAAATGATATATCATTACTGAAATTAATGAATTGTATCCGAAGTGAAGTACATCCTTAACAACATTTCCTATGCTTTTTAGGATCTCTATTATTTTATGATGTCATTTGTTATTCCTAGGTTATATCTGTTTTAGTAAAAAAATATTAAATTTGGCTTAATTATAATGTCTTTTAAATATAAGCAATAAATTGTGTGCTCTTTTAATCAATAATCAAATAATAAAATTTTCTTTTATCGGGAATTTTGGAATCACTTATCGCTAATAAACTAAAGAAAATTTGAAGTGACTTGAAATCACCGAATGGTTAACTTATAATTAAGGCTCAATTTTATGGAAAACTTTTTTCTGTCCCTCTTCTCATCAGATTCTTCAGAGTTGTGCCGGTATTTAATATGGAAAACTCGCAAAACTGGTATAAATATGGAATTGAAAATTATTCACATTCTTATTTTTATGTAAGTGTTTAATCTAGCACAAAATATTCAGTTTATCTAAGGGTGAACCAGGTGTTGTCGAGCGATCGATATCGCAACATGCTCTATTGAATAGAGTCTATTCTAATATATAATTTTCTTGTTATTAATTAAATTTTGATTCCTGTCTATATGTATAATATTAACATTTGATTAAATAATCTAAAAATATAATTTCATTAAAAATAAATGCAATTATTTTTAAGGAAAGGTAATTCAAGGATTCGGTGAAATTTAATTTCCATGAAAGCAATTATTTAAAAAGTGCAAAAATTTGAATACGAAACGACTGTATTGGCAATATTTGATCATGCATATAATTAAATCGATAATTGTCTTATTGAATCGATGAGATAATGTTTTTTAATCAGATATAAACTTGACCTGAATGGAAAACCTGGTGACCCCCCGTTGATTGAGCTCATAGAACACGCTTTGGTGGTAACACTTGTATTTATGGTAAAGAATGGTTTCAAGAATAACATCGTTTGGCGATAATATAATCCAGTCTTAAGTGATGACAACTTTGAAACAGATTTATGTAAAGGACATAATCAGTGCATTGATGGCAATAATTGTCTGTAAATTATTCAGAATTTTATGATTTATTAGACATTCAGAACATTATTCACTGAAAACAACTCAAGGAAACTTTTATTGAGGAGGGGCTGAGCAGAAGCATAACGTTATTTAAGGGATGAGTTGGTGTCGACTTTTATTATAGCATTGAAAGAGAGCTCAATGTTTGCGTTCGTTATTCCGATTTTGCCTTCAATTTCACATTAGAAGAGACAGAACAGAGCAGTGGTGAGAGCACTGGCAGTCCTCCAGTGCAAGACTTGTTGCATTGCAATCTCAGTTTAGTTCGCTTTTAAACTTCGCTATGAAATGGTAGCGAAAAGTAGTTTCAAACAGTTTTTAGACCAATAGTATGAACTACTTGTGTCCACATATGTGTCAAACTGTGGAATAGTTGACACCATTGTCCACAAAATAAAACATTTCACTTCGGAAACACATTTCAAATGACATTCATCTGTAGTCTAAACACAAGTCAACTGTTGTTTTCATCTGTTTTTCGTACCTCAAAAACTTTTTTTCCGATTCAACTGCAGAAGTGTTTTGTTTTGCACTCAATTATAGTTCATTGAAAACCTTGGCCTCTACTCCTCCTACTTGTGCGGCGGGGAATCGCGCGACACTCCAGTTTGTCCTATTTTTTAAATTTTTATCAAAATTCGAGTTTATTTTAAGGAATTTTGGTTCCAGTGATAAGTGTTTATAGAAATCTATAATTAGAAAAGTATTTTGGAGCGCCTTTTAATTGAAATCCTACTAAACTATCGCCGATTCGAAAGTTTCTGAGCCATCGAGTGCTGCAAAAACTTATTTCCCAGAAATATATTAAATACGCAAAAGTGAAAGTCCAGGTAATAATCATTGATATGTTTGTTTAAACAAATGCTTTTTCATTCAACACTTATTTGAAAACAGAATTGAATTTCAAATATCAAAATATTATGAATGCAAATATCGTTTGAAAATATTTTTATTACTCTCTTTCAGAATAGTTACCCAGTTATGAGAGTAAATAATGCACCAATATGTGCTCTGTTGTGCAAAATCATAAAGTGTTTAATAGCAAAATATGACAAAACTTTATCATAATATCTAATATTTCACGCTATATGTTATTGACTCGAATGTTATTCACGATTTGTTTTTCTTTCTTCGTAATCATAGTATAAAATTGCGATTAGTATTGAAGACTCGGTAAAACAAATATCACAATAACAATGAATATTAGAATACTTGTGGCTAAGTATTCATGACTTTGCGATCGCATGCATTATACTCACTGTTACCTTGAATTTTAGTTTAAAAATAAAATTGATTTTCAATTTTTAAAATTAGGCTTTTCTTCATTACAATTGCATATCAGAATTGTGTTGAAAAAACGAGTTTTATTTATAAACACAGCGGAAAATGATGAGCAAAATCACTGCAAACTATTATTAATTAGTTGTTTCTCCGCCAAAACCTTATGTAAAATATTGCAGATTTGTGTCGATTAATAATGCAGTGCTTTCTCTCTTTTTTGGTAAAACTGCATTTCCTACTGAGCTAGTTATGAATTTCAAATTTGGTTTGGTTTTTTCCAGTTTCAAACAAATGTCAAATTAATTGAAAAGTTTTCTCTACATTTAGTCTTGTTTTTTGTCATTTTTCATGTCCTCTAAATTGTTGACTCGGATTAAACAGAGAAGTGCTTTATGTGAGAATCTATGCATTCAATAGGGACTATAGCCTTTAAGTATGAACTTTGGTCTTCCTCTAAGTCTGTAGTGTGTTATGAATTATTGATACCAATGCCAAACGTAGATAAACTGAGACAAATATTTTCAGACTATTTCTCAATTGAACCGACTATTTGTTTCAACAAGACCACTGTTCAAATTAATGATTAGCAGAGCTCTGACTCTGGGCTCAACATAAGTATTCTCTGCTTTAATATTAAATACTTTTCATTTCTAATTATAAATTTTAATTGAATCAGAAATTCATAAAAATATTTTAGTGATTATTGTCGGAAAAAATTGCAATAAAAGTCGAGTTTTTATGCCTTTTTCAGATTAAATGTTTTATAAATCAAATACTCAGTGAATTAATTGAATGTGTTTTAATGTAAGGCTTTCTGAATGCTATTTACTTATCAAAAGTGTTTTTTTTTCTTTTTTTACAAATTTCTCAACCAATCGATAGTGGATTCAAATTGATTGCATTGAATTGGTTTTCATTGCATTCAAACTGACGCTTAAAAATGCATAAAATTGTTTGAGTTATCGAAATGTTTTACAAAAATCAATGGCTTTTCATAACGAGAATCGGATTCATAATAACTCTTTTGACGATTGCATTGAACCATTGCTTTGGAGACGAAAACTTAGGATATGTTCAAAACGAATCGTTTACAACAGAACTGATCTCAACATTGATATCAACCCTACAGTCAGAGAACAGCACTTTAGCAGACGAGCGGTTGGCTTCCCTTTCCAACGAGACACTCAAAATAGGATATTTGACAAACATTCTAGGTCGAACCAATGCACAGAGACAGGGACTTGTGATATCCGGTGCCATCACTTATGCCATAAATCGAATCAATTCCAACACTTCAATACTCGGTGGCAGAAAACTGGAACTCATCTTCAACGACACCTACGGCTCCACAATCAATGGAACGGCAGCTCTACTCAACCAATGGAGAAAAGGTGTGGTGGCCTTCTTTGGACCAGAAGACTCGTGTGAAGTGGAAGCCACAATCGCCGCAGCACTTAAGCTACCAATGATTTCGTACAAATGCACCGATTCTAAGGTCTCGCGGAAGGACTTCTACTCGACATTTGCCAGAACTCATCCGCCGGACACCCAAATAGTACGGTCTGTGATAGCATTGCTTTCATATTATCACTGGAATAAATTCTCAATCATTTGGGAAAATACCCCGCAATACCAAACTGTAGTTAAGAGTCTTACAGATCAGGCCATGGCTCACAACTTTACCATTAATAGTGAAAAAAGTTTTGACAACTATTACGAGTGTTGTATTCACCAAAAGCCCTGCTGTCGGAGTGCTTTCCTCGATATTGTCGATCAGACTTATCGAGGCACTCGAGTGTATGTGTTTTTAGGCAAAACAATTGAATTGCATAGAATGATGCTGGTGCTTAGAATGAGGGGTCTCTTCGAAAAGGGAGAGTATATTGTCATTTATGTAGACCTCGAAGAAGAATATCTCATAAACCAATCCTATAAATATATAAACACCAGAATCGACATAAGTGATGATGAAAAGAGAGCACTGGTAGAGTCAGCTCAATCTCTTCTAGTGATAGTGCCCAGTCCTCCCAATGGCACCGATTATTCAGAGTTTGAGGAAAAGGTTCGTGAATTTAATGCCCAAGAGCCATTCTTCTTGGAAGACCCGTTTGACCCGACAAAGAAGTCGAGGTGGAAGCGCCACATAACGATATACGCTTCCTATCTGTACGACGCTGTGATGCTCTATTGTGAAGCTTTATCTCAAGTCATGAGAGAAGGGTTGACCCAATACGACGGCAAAGCCATAGTCCGTAAAATTATTGAAAGAAAGCGATACCTGAGTGTGACGGGTGCCTGGATGAACATCGATGAGAATGGAGACGTCGAGGGCAACTACACATTGTTGGCTCGAATGTTGACACCCGACACAATCTCTTTCAAAGGGATGAACAATAGTCAACGGCCATCTCATGTCATGCTTCCTATCGGCAACTTTGAATACGAGGAGGCTATGAATCGCACTGTTCTCAAAGTCAATGGTTTCATCAATTGGCCCAGTGGTTTTGAATCGCCACCTCTGGTTGAACCTCCATGTGGTTTCGATGGCAGCGGTTGCCTCGAAGTCGCTAATAATAAGAGAGAAGTGATCGCTGGAATACTGATGGGATTGTTGGTCACCATTACTATCATAACAGCCGTCACTTATAGGAACTGGAAGTATGAACAAGAAATCGCAGGTTTGCTCTGGAAAATCGATTTGAATGACCTCATATTGAATGAGCCAGGCTCTAATCCAATGGGCACCAGTCAAATAAGTATTGCTAGTCAGGCATCTGCTGATTCTCGGTTCCATTGTCAGCAAGTGTTCACAACTAGAGCTGTGTATAGAGGGGCCTGGGTTGCTCTCAAGCAACTCAAGTTTAATCGAAGAAATTTCGATATTTCCAGAAATATTAAGAAAGAGATGAAAGAAATGAAGGGTTTGAATCACGACAATATCAACCAATTCGTGGGCGCATACATCGAGCCCTCCTCCATATTTATAATAACGGAGTACTGTTCCAAAGGGAGTCTTTATGACATATTAGAGAACGACAACTTCAAATTGGATGACATGTTTCAGACATCTCTTGTGTTTGATCTCATATCTGGAATGATATTCCTTCACGACTCAGTCATTAGATTTCACGGAAATCTCAAGTCATCCAATTGTGTTGTGACCAGTCGTTGGGTTCTTAAAATAACAGACTTCGGATTGCATCAGCTCAGAGCCAACGCAGAGACCGAATCCAGTGGTGACGACAATCACTATAGAAATCTATTGTGGAAATCACCGGAACTTTTGCGCAAAAGTGTGGTCGGAGGCAATCAAAAGAGTGATATCTATGCCTTCGCTATAATATTACATGAGATCATCTTCAGGGAGGGACCGTTCGGTATAAATGCCGACGAAGAACTCGATTGTAAGGAAATTGTACAAATGGTCAAAGATGGCCCTTTCAGTGATGGTGAGCCATTCAGACCCGACACTGATTTGGGCGGTTGTCATGACTACGTGCTGTCAACGATGAAAGAGTGTTGGAGTGAAGTGCCAGACTTGAGGCCTGACTTTAGGATAGTTCGAACAAAATTGAAGAAATTCAGGCGCGGACTCAAATCTAATATAATGGATAATATGATTGCAATGCTTGAAAAATACGCCAATAATTTGGAAGAAATAGTTGACGAGAGAACCGCTCAGTTGAACGAAGAGAAGAAGAAAGTGGAGACACTTCTCGATCGAATGCTCCCACGCTCTGTGGCTGAGGCTCTCATGAGAGGCGAGGCTGTTATTCCTGAGTCTTACGACGCGGTCACTATATTTTTCAGTGATATTGTAGGTTTCACGTCAATGTCAGCGTCGAGTACCCCCATGCAAGTGGTCACCTTCCTCAACGACTTGTACACTCTTTTCGATTCAATTATTTGTAACTATGATGTGTATAAAGTGGAGACCATAGGGGACGCATATATGGTTGTCAGTGGTCTGCCTAAGAGGAATGGCGACCTTCACGCTCGAGAGATTGCATCAATGGCATTAGAACTGCTTGAGTCGGTCAAGACATTCGAAATTAGGCACCGACCAGAACAGATCCTACAGCTTCGTATTGGCATTCATACCGGTATGTCAGCCCTAATAATAACCTATATTTTACTACACCTTTCGCTTAAATAAATAAATTATATTTCGAAATATAATTCTGTGTTTCACTGAGAAAATGATCGCTTCTGACAAAAACTAATTCAAAATTAATTCTTAAGTAGGATTTGATTGATTAGATTTTGTGATACAATTATTAAGTTCCCATTATATGATCACAAACCAATTTCTCTTAGATTTAGTACTACAATTCTTTTCAATATTTATTATCTATTCTTCTGATCCCAAAAGATTAGTAATAGGAATGGTTCCAAAATAGGATTATTAGAATACTTTCTCATCCGAATGGCACAGAATGTCATTTATAACCCCCAGAAAATTTCCATAAACTGTGCTTCAGATTCTTCATTCAAAGCATGTTTTTCGAGGCCTGACATCAGTTACTAATTAATATAATGATATATCGCATATTTTTCTAACGCATTCTTTGAGTGCTTCAAAGCCTTAAGTGATTCTTGAAATCAAACACTGAATGATATCTGAAGTTCATTTTAAAAATAAAAAAGATATCGTTTTGGTGAAGAAATAGTTTGTTTACATTTTAATATCTTTAGATTTTGATTCTCATACGACATATAAAATATCTGTTAATTAAAATACGACTACAGTTGAGTAGAATATCAAATAGGAGTCAATCAAATTAGTTTCTCATTTATTACTCCATTATTAGTGGTGTAAATGACAATCAAATCATTGATTGTAAACCGATAGCTATTTTCAATGTTATTCGGTTCAAATTAAGTTCAAACAAGAATTTTAGGAATTGGCGATATATTTAGATATCGAGGATATTTTTAGAAATATAAAAAGCGCAACTACTACATCTGTTTTATTAGTAAAAGACAGTTTTTACAGTTTTTCAAATTAATTGAAATTTGAGACCTCTTTTGAGGTAAAATACAAAATCAAATTATATTTCATTTCAATTATATAAAGTTTCTGAATATTTTATTATTCATAATATTTTCATGAAATGTCTAATTATTTGAATTTCTATCTTAAATCACAAAAATAATAAGCATTTGATAAATAGATACAAATATTTATATTTTATGAAAAAGTCAATAATAGTTTGAATTTAATGAGCATATAATACAAGGATAGGGTTGAGTAGTGGTTAAAATGACGCAGAGGTTTGAAGCATCAATAAAAATGAAGATAATTTAATTTTCATTGCTTTATAAAAATTAAGGATTTCGAATAAATTAATTTTATTTACAAGTTACAACTCATAGCTATTCTTAATACTTTGTTTGACAGAATATTCTCTAATCTATGATAAAATCTCAAAGTCTTCAATGAGCCTAGAGCCAATTGTTAGTTCACATCTACGGAAAATATTTTAAGCTATATTGCTATAAAAACTTCTATTGTTCCCTAATTTTGTTGAAAAACTGTTCACTAAATTATATTAAATTGTTTTTCAATGTAAAAATATTCTACAAAAGATTGAATGCCTTTTCATATTATAAATTCATTTATCTTATGTAAGGCAACAATTTTTTGCTTATTTAACGTTTATTTACTAAAAATTTCATCAAAAATGTTGAAAATCGATATTTTTTTTTTGCTGACAACTCCTCACAACTCAATAGATTATATAAATAATTTGACATAAACTATCTTAGAGAAAATTTTGACACTCAGAAGAGCCATTATTTTTTGTTTATAAATAATTAAATTGAAAACATTAAAAAAACCCAAATTTTCTTTTTCTTTGGTGATTTTCTTCTATGCCGAAGACATTCAAATTGAATGCAAATCTAATCAAATCTAACAAACTGTAAACAAATTGAAATTATGATTTCGTCGATAGATTTGTGAATTTGAAGATTTAGGGAAATTTTGAAAAAAAAATCAAATAATTTTATTGATGTCAAGTCGACTAAAAATGAAAATTATGAGCACATTATTTGGAGAATATTTTTTCATGTTTCATTTAATCCTTGAATCGCATTCAATGTCTCAAATAGTTATGCATTTCAAACAGATTATAAATAATTTTTTATTATATTTTTGTTAAAACAGATTGTTTTCAGACATTTTCCGAATTGAATGACTATTGAGTTATGTCTTATTTGAGATTATTTTTAGAGTAACGAAAAGAATTTCGGCACTCATTCTAATATAATTTGAATTCAGAAGCTTCAGGGAAGGGTTGAGTCATTTGAATTGATATCTGCCCTCAATTCTTATCTAGATCGTTCATGATTTAATTTAATTTGCTCACTTTGAACCAGGTTCTTTTAACTAGATAATTATTTCAATCTATTCTCTGCCATATATATAGATTTAATCGGAAAGACAGGAATTGAAGTATTATAATTAAAAATAGAGGAACCATTTGAATAGTGTCTGAGCACATGATTCAATAAAATTCACGTTTAGTGCCAACTCCTATGCAATCGATTCCACTAAACAAATACTAAATAATCCATTCTTTGCAAAAATTGTTTGTTCAAAATCACTCGACAATCAAGGAATAAAAGACTTTATTCCCACTGAATTGAATAATTTAATATTAATTTAATTAAATTCTGCAATCTGTGGGTACCCAAAGGCAATATTGATCTTGGCCTAATGCATTTTATTATAAATAAATTCTTCAGACAACATCCAATGTCTTTCATTTATTTCATTATCTTAATATTGAATTAATATAAAGTGATTTTACTCAGGGCCAGTGGTAACAGGAGTGGTAGGTCGGACAATGCCTCGATACTGTTTATTTGGTGAGTTTAAAAATTTTCACATTAAATGTCATTCGAGTCAATCAAATTCAATGTCGACTAAAGAATTACTTGCATTCAACGAAAATTGATTTAAAATAAATTGCATTTCAACTAAAGTAATAGACGAGAGTTTATTAATTAAATGCAATTAATCATTAATTTATTGTAGAGAATTGAATTAACTTTTTAAAGTTATATAGTCTTCTTAGCTCTCAGAATCATGCTGTTCATCTGTATAAATGAGGGACACCCAAGGAGTTATACACCCTCATTTTAATTAATCATTTTTTTTTGTGTGGAGTCTTTTCATATTTTATCAGTGTAAAAACACTGGTGAATGCAATTTTGGCTTTTTGTTGCTATTTTTTGGGCAATTTTTTAGCTTAGGCTGCCAACAAATTGACAACATTTTAGCAAATATACCATCCCTTATAGCCACTGATTTATAGGAACATTTAAGCTCTCCTCTGAGATCGAGTTACTCGACTGGTGTACCTTGGGCATCCCTGGTGCAAATCTTCTCCAAATGAAATAATTGTATAATAAATTGCCAAATAAGACTATATTTGACTCCAACGACTCTCGAGAATTCTTTTCTAAATGAAATGAAATTTCTCTACAAATGTAATAACATTTGATTATATTTAGGCGATACCGTCAACACAGCCTCCAGAATGGAAAGTAACGGTCTGTACATTTGTTTTACCTAATAATACATGGAATCGCAAAATCTGGTTGTGGAGAGTGGCGGATCCTATTATACTTGTGACAAATTGACCAGTATACCAAACAAATCAAATATGACCTTTATCTGCCAATGACCATGCGAAGGATAAAATATGACCACTTTGGCACTTTTTAATTAACTTTGTAATGCATTAGTCCATAGAAATCCTTACACTGAAGCATATAATGAGAGAGCCGGCTGGGAGTGGAGTCCGTTAACCACTTTTCTTTGGTTCCTCTCAAATGACTTTCTCCATAAACAAAAAAAACTTGTCGTTCAGGTCCTAAATATTCTTATTGGCAGATAAAAATTATCCTATTCGATTCATTTTGTCACACTGATCAATTTTATATTAGTTACATAAGGATCCGCCAATATTTAGAATCGTGAAAAAATAAAATATAGGAAATTGAGTAAAACAATTACGACATTTTTTGTGAAGATTAGTAGATTGAGTGAACAAATAGACACAATTCTATATTTGTTGTGAACTTAACGAAAAGCAATTTTTTATCGAAAATATTTATCTAATTGTAGGGGAAGCCTTGAAAATTCACATAAGTCCCCAATGCAGGGAATATTTGGTCAAATTAGGCGGTTATGTCATAGAAGAGAGAGGACTCGTCGATATGAAAGGCAAAGGACAGGTTCTGACTTATTGGCTGATGTCGCACATAAATGGTCAGCTCCATAGACGGGAGTCAGTACAGGATGACTCTCTTCAAGTTCCCAATTTTATATACTCAGCGAATGACATCAAGAAACGGAGTCCTATGCCCTGCGGTTTACCCCGAAAGGGGTCTCTCATTGGTTTTAAGACAAACAAAAGTGACGGCTCTAACGCTAATTTATCATCCAATTCACGTCTGCCGGCATTCCTCCGACTTAAAGGACATGACTCGAATCTGTCTATCCGAACAAATAGCCCGAAACTAAATAAAAAGATATTACCCTTACGTCAGAGCAGACTATTATTGAGGGACCAAATGAGTGACAGAGACGACAACCATTCAAATGATATACAAATTCATTCCAAACTTCCAAAAACTTCATCGACTATTTTCATCAAATCATCCGAACGCTTAAATACATTAAATGAAATTAATTTTCTGACAACTAATCCCAAACACGAGTCTTTAACACCACTTTTAAGTGAAGACAATCACAAAGGGACAGATATTTCACTACATGAGCACAACTTTTTAATTGACTTCGACCAAAGTAGTGATAACCCCTTCCGTGAGGCTCTCATCAGTTCTAAACTAAATGATATGGTTGTACCCAAGAAGTGGAACTCCTGTACAGAATTGGACTTTGATAATACAATAAACAACGGAGTCTGTGCTGAGAAAAGCAATTCAAGTCATAAAAATCGAGTCAATGACACCAATGATGACCATAAAGTTGAGCCAATGGTCAAAGAGTGGTCAGGAGTCAGTTTAGTTGATAATAATCATATAATACTCGAAGATGCGATTCGAGACAAGTCAATGGATCCGTCGAATGGTCTGAAACGCCGTCCGAGTAATTGTGAATTCGTAATCAAGTCATTGACAGATTGTGACCTCAAAGTTGAGAGCTCTGTCTAATTGAAAACAGATAATTTGTGACCTGTTTTTGGACCTAAATCTCCGTCGAAGCACAAGAATCACTCTTTCCTTTTGTCAAATTTACAGCCAAATCTGACGAACGGATAGTTGTTGGGTGAGTTAGAATTCATACCTATTGTAAACCAATCGGTTACTACGACTACTGAAAAATAGGCATTTCTTATGAAAGGAAATTAGTTTGTATTTGCTTTGAAATTAATGTAAATATATTACTGCTATATATTCCTGATATTCCTGATATTCCTGAGGCGAAGGAATTTAAACTTGAAATTCAATTCAACGACTCGTCAAATATCGAAATCATATAAAAGTGATGACAAAAAAGATAAACAAAAATTGAATGAACAAAATAATTTCCTTTTCTAAAAAATCAATTATTTTCATTTTAGTGAAGTATTTTTGGCGCAAATATTGTTTGAGAATTTGCTTTCAATTTCTAAGAATCGATTCCAAATGATTTATTGAATTGGTTTAATTTAGTTTTTTTGATTTAGTTAATTGAGTGACATATAATCGGATCATTCAACTTAATTTTTTAAGTTTAGAATTTGAGGTATAATATTCAAAAATAATAAATAAGGTTGTGGAGCCCAAGGTACTCTACTTCAGGTGATGTTCTAGAAAACATTATTCAGTCGATAATGATTGTTTCTAATTTTTCTAACTTAAAACAAGGGGTGTGCAAGGATGATTTTCTGAAATATATCCCTAGGTTCGAGATTTGGTGATCTCCCTAGGTTTGGAAAAAATTGTCATAAAAACGTAGAGAAATTGACCTCTTCAAAAATTGCTATTAGTAATGGGCCATTTTGTCCTTTAATTTAAGAAATTTAGCATAGTAACTTGATTAATAGCTTAATTTTGACTAAGCTAATTTAGGCTTTAAATTTCGAGATAAGAGTATTTAAGAACAAAATAAAAGAAAATTGGCGTTACCCGTGTATATCCCCTCCTTAGATTTTAATCTGAAAATGAGTTATTATCCCCCAGTTAAACCCCCTAGGGTCACGGACTTTGCACACGTCTACTTAAAACTAAAAAAGATAATCCCGAAAATTTATCAAAATTTTGAAAGAAAACTAAAAAAAATGTTCGAGATCAAAACCAAGCACTCAATTTATAACTGACGGCAATCACTGAATAATATCTATATAAAGAGCAAGTATTCTAGAAAGTGACATAACAAATATTACATAAAATGTATTGATTCAACGGTTATGCCAATTAAAATAGATTTTGACTAAATTTTGTGTAGGTATATAAATCTATTTAGAATAAAATATAGATTTAAATTAAATTGATGCTTGTGAAATCATCATTTTACCTTTTGCTAAGACTGCAACAAAATACCTTCTATTATCAAATGTCTGGTTTTAATGAGGAAAATAAACTGAAATTAATTGGAATTCTTATTTTGATTGGAAGTAATCTTTTAGTAGACAAATGATTTGATTCCCATTTATTTTGTTTTGCCTTTATTTGTGTTTTCATTATTTATTTTCTCGAATTAAATGACAATGTTTTTCAAATATATGAGAACAGATTCAAGGAAAATAGCAATTAGCGTGCAACTACTAATTAAACTGATTAACTAACAATACGACTATCAATAGGGTTCTCCTGAAGTGAGAACAGCCTTTTCTCAACTGAAGAACAAAAGAATTTTGTGAAAAATAGCTGAAGTAACAGATGTTTGGATCACATGTTTTGTTCCAAAACAAATCCTAAATTCACTGATCATTTTGATTAGTCTCTCATTTGAACCAAAGATTTTAGGCTTTAGAATAGAGGTTAATCCTCGAGTGCGCTCACAGCAAACATTTTACAATCTTCAATCTTCTTGAGCTTAAACTCTTCTGAGTGTGCTAGTACTTATTTATTTAATTTTTTGACATAACCATGAGCATTTTGTTTGAAGAGTGTACGAATCAGACAAATGCTTCTGACTGTGAAGTTTGGTATTAGGGATGTGTTGTGAGCTCTGATCGATATTAACCGGAATAGCACTCAATTCTATCGATTACTCAACAGTTGAGTCAATTTCCATCCAGTATCTAATGTGACGAAATGGGAGAAAATCACGAATATTCTTTTTACTACAAGTTAGCCCTATGTCATCACAAAGCAACCCATCAAACTTTAAAATATTTAATAATTTAAGTTTATTGGTTTATTCATGAAGGAAACTAAAGGTCTTAAGTAGAGGACATCAATAGGAAGGAGCCATAGGGTGGAGCCAAATAAACTTTCTCCTAGGAGGGGCAGGGGCCTAATCTCAAAATTTTGGGACCGCCATTTGCAAAAATGTCTTAATTTTAGCCGCCATTACAAAAAATCCCAAATTTTTGCCTAAATTTTCCCAAATATCGGGATTACCGGATCGCCTCCCTCGCATTTTCCGGCTAGGGGAGACAAATCTCTCAATTTTCCGCGTAGGGGTGCCAAGTACCTTGTGAGCCCTGGTCTTAAGACTTATCTTATCTTATAATTCATTCTTAATGACAATTTTTTTCAATTTTATTCTCTAAGAAGAGAAGATTATAAAAGAAGAGAAGACTATTGTCTTTTTGCCAGAACTGTTCCCTTTCTTCAGTAGATCAAAATTATAGGCTCTGTTTTAAAAAGAATTAAATTGAAAAACTAAACCATCTTGTTAAACTTTTCTAATCAAAATGACTTCTTGTCATAACGTTATGTAAATTTCTCATGAAATTAAATGACATTTCAGACGTTTTCACTTGTATTTAATATTTGAATCATTTTTTGTCGTTTAATTACTTCCATTTTCATCAAAATTTGAGTTAACATAAGATTCAGTCATTTGATTATTAATATTCGATATTTTACTTATTTTCAGTTTAGTATCAAAAACTTGATTTTTGCCTCAAAAATAGTTTTCTAAGTTTAAATTTTCACCACAAATAATCTATATGAACAATTATATCTGGAATTATGTAACAATATATTCTTATAATCTCTTATAACCCTGCAACCCTCCCCTGAAAAAATGTTGGTTGGCCATCTCTGCTGCAATCCTAAATTGAATTTGAACATTCTCCTTTTCTAGAGCCTGATTGAATAATCTAGTGCAGCTTTAGAGTTCAGAATGAGCATTACTTGCAGTCATGAACATTTCGTTTCGCTTGAAGTATTAGTTTAAGGGAACTTTCGTCAAAGAAACATGTAAAGAAAACTATCATGATTCATCATATAAGATTAGGAGTGACATCCTTTTATCACATTTTATTTTCAAATCACAGTTTAAAACTTTTCCCATCGAATTAAGAGCAGTGAAATGGGGGAAAGGGGTGTAATT
Source organism: Euzetes globulus (assembly GCA_034695525.1). Classification (NCBI taxonomy): domain Eukaryota; kingdom Metazoa; phylum Arthropoda; class Arachnida; order Sarcoptiformes; family Euzetidae; genus Euzetes; species Euzetes globulus. The sequence goes on from JAQIWP010000003.1 coordinate 71,244, forward strand.
CTATGGTCAACAAATTATATACTCTTGTTTAAACTAAAAAATTTGATAATTTTGTAAAACAAGTTCCTCAGAGTCTGAAGCGCTGTTTCCACTCAAAAATTGACTCAAATATCAGAACATTATTTATGTTTTTATATTAAAGCGCTGTTTATGAAAGTCAGTCGATTTGGGATCAAAACAATCAAACAATCTTTGAATAAATTGCTGACAAAAATGTCTGAATTATGGAAAAATATTTTATATTTGTCATCAGTTCTAGTGTTGACTGAAGTACTATTCAGTATCAGAAAGTATGTGAACAAAAGAAAGAGCAGAGCAAAAAGGGAACCGGATAAGATGGCAATGGGACTGTTCTTCCCTGACTTCGCCCTGTGCTGTCCCTCCGTTTACCGACAAGATTATTATTCAAAGCCCCTGTCATTCAAGGCACCGGAAAAGCAGTGCAGTCGACAGACCTGCAAGTTCAAACACTTCTCCACAGATAAGCGAATGCCCTCTCCTTTCAAAAAGTTGGTTCGTTTGTTGTCTTCGGCGGAGAAGTCAATAGACGTGTGTTTGTGGGTCTTTTCGTTGCAACCATTGGCCAAACTTTGCGTTTATATGCACTCAAAGAATATCGCCGTTCGGGTAGTCATTGACAGCAGAGAAGACGAGACAGAAAACACTCAAATATCTTACCTGAGAGAAAGGGGAATACCTGTGCGGTACGCACCACGAATGGTCAACTCTGGAATGTTTCATCACAAGTTCGCTATTGTCGACAGTTCTATACTACTCTTCGGTTCATTAAATTGGACTCTGAGTGCGGTTCGAAAAAATATGGAAAACGTTTGCGTCACTTCTCGGCCACAACTGGTCTCCCCTTATGTCCAACGATTTCAGGAATATTGGGACACTTTCTCAGATCAGCCCACAAACAAAAGACCAGTTGTTCTCATCACCAATAAAAACAAATCACAACTTAATTCTAATTAACATTTCGTTTAAAAAAGTACTCATTTTTATGGTACAAACGTTTGCCAATTATATGACCTTTTTATGCATTCATTTGAATTATGCGCTGAAGTATTGTTTAAATTAACCACAATTTTGATTGAAATGGTTTGCAATTCGATACAACTTATGACTAATTGATTAATAAAATGTTAACATTTAATTGGAAAAATAAAAATATCATAAACTTTTGATACCTTTATAAGTTATAACAATGAAATGTCGACAGAATGAGTAAAGTCTTTATAAGTTCACTCTTTTATAGTGACATTGAGTGTGGAATACATGAACTGATTTTAAATGATATTTACTTTCAAATTATTAATGATTTTGTGTCGAAAAATATTTACAGATGATTGACATTTAATGATCTTTTTTATGTCTTTTCCAGAAGCGCCTGACCTCGTCGTGTCCCTCATGGCTGACGACCATAACTCTACGCGAAGGGTTGCTCCAAATCAAGACTCCCAGATCCTAAGCATAGTAGACATGAATTCATTAAATTATATATATTTTAAGTCAAAAAATAAACGAGTTTTCAATACATTCGCATATTTTCGAAGTAAATCGAAGTCCGGCTGAGAATTGAATTGACTGTAAAGAACACCGTCTTTATAGAGGAGTCGATCCCTTTCCTGCTCCCAAAGAGTAATTTGGTCGACAACAGTTCCCGGAATAACTGGATTCTGGTGATGGAGCTGTGGGTGAGAGTGCATAACAAGAAAGTTGACGATTTGTTTGGCGGTTATCCCGCATCTGAAGGCCTGGCGAACGCTTTCCCTCGTAATCATTCCCAAAACAAATTTCGGGAAACGGTATTGCATTTCAGTGAAAATAGCCAACAGTGCGATCTGAATGGCAGAGTCTGACAACAAGTCCTCTTTTAGTCTATTTTTAATTCATAACTAAATCAATTGATGAATTGATGAATACCTGTGTAGGCGTAGACCCGGTAATTGGTTTCAACGATTATAAAACCGGATTTCCTCGTTTGAAGTTTGGTTTCCTTTAGGCCACTGACCAGATTGATGGCCAGTCTGGTCGGATAGAATCGACCCTCTTTCCTCTGAATAATTCATTTAAATCAGATTTAGTCTTGATATTGGTCTAATTCAGGGGTCACCGACTTGGAAGACCCTAGGAGGCCGTAGGGTGGGGCCAAATGAATTTTGGTTAGGGGGTAAATCTCAAAATATCCCATCTAGGTGGGGACTAAAATCAACCAAAAAGGTTTATTGTCTTCTAAAATAAGCTTATTTCGGGCGATTTTAAGCGTAAATCACCTTAACCTTAGGCTATTTTACAAGTTTGAAGACTAAATTACTTAAAAGAAAAAAGACCAGAATTTCCTAAATTTGCCCAAAAAGGTTTCGCTTGCTGGTTAGGGGGGCAAATCTTGAAACTTTTTATCTAGAGGGAGGGAATGCGGCTACCCATTGGTGACCCCTGGTCTAATTGTGACTTACTTTTCTCTGATAGATTAAACCGAATTCTCTCAGATTTTGAAGTAATTTTAAAGTTGATTCAGTCATGCCTTCCGTCGAATAGTCCTTAAATGGAGAGAATGAGAGATATTCGGGAAAACAATTCATTTATGTCTTACTTTTCCTAACGTAAGAAAACTCAATTGGAAGAGAAAAATGAGAGCTTCGGCCAAATCGAGTCCTTTTGATTCAATTGTTTCCAAATATTTCAAAAGGAAGTACCAAACTTGAGAACTGCTGTCCATTAACAAGAACTGGAAGCCATCGGCAGTTATATCAGGAATTTCATTGGGATCATCCAATCGGATGAGATTTCCGCGAGCCAGCACATTCTTGGTGTCATTGCTGACCACTTCCGTCTCTCTGCGCTTTCGTTCGACCATAAAGTTGAGAATCGATTCCCACCTCTTATTAGAGTAATTGTCCAAACATTCGATGTCTGGCGAGTGTTTGTCTTTCGGCAGTTCTCTATATATAGACCACTGTTCCCCACTTCCACACAAAACAAACCATTAGAACAAATAAATTAGAGACAAAATCATTGAATACCCTCCCAAAAGGGCCACTTTAAGGCTTCCTCTAAAGATCGGATTGAGAAGCCATCCCGGAAGACCTGTCTGTAGTGTCTGACTCTTCCAGACATTAAGTTCTGTCAACAGATCCGCCGATTGGTTGTGTTCACTGAAAATATAATTCAAATGATTAACAAATGAAAAGACTGTGCAAATAAAAGGCTTACCTAATATTCTTAACCCAGGAGGCGATCATCTGTTGAGGAATAGGCTGTTCCACGAATAAGAGTCGCATCACATAATGTTTGGCCAATTCGGGTAACTCTCGAAACACAGCCAAAGATGTCGACGAATTGCTGTACAACTTGTCAATCATCGGTTTCCCCAAACGGGACAAGTATTGGACTAAGTTATCACATTTTAACGAAGAACTGCTTGAATTCATTTTCTCAATTGATTTTAACGACATTTTAAATCAAATTAAATCTTCGTTTCATTGACTGAATTGCAAACGACTTGAAAACAAAACATTAATAACACAAATAATGTCTCAAATGTTTAGATTTGGAAAAAAGGCTTATCCTTTGAATAAGTTGTCCAAATGAAGCATTTCATTAAATAGTTGAGCCTTTTTTGCGTTTAGAGCTATTCATTATTCATGTGGACAGTATTTGAAATCCCTTTAAAGCATTGGTTTTTATTTGATTCAGTTCTTTGATTTTTAATCATTTTCAATCGGTTCCAGTCATCTGATGTCATCAGACAATCATTTAATTAAATCTTAATATATTATGGGTTCCATTGCTTCAAAAAGTGAGGCAACAAAAGAGGGTGAGCTGGGATCGGGACAAATGAAAGGTGGCAAGGATCAGGCAAAAGGGGACATCAGTGAATGTCCAATGCACGCCAAACAAGCCAGTGCTAGACCTGTCAGTGGTGACTGTCCCATCAACAAAGATAATTATATGCCTTCAGAAGCCAATCAAAAGCCGTCTGAGGGACAGCCCTTCGATTTATCAAAATCGCGTCAAACATCGACAATACCAAAAGCTGATCCCAAGTCGGAAGAGGACAAGTACTGGCAGTATCCCTCAGAACAAATGTTTTGGAACGCCATGATAAGGAAGGGCTGGAATTGGAAAGAGCCAGTGGTTGGCGACAAAGATAAATCACTGGAAAGTAAAGATATGACGGATATAATAAAAATCCATAACTTCAACAATGAGTTGGCCTGGAAGGAAGTCCTCAAATGGGAAATGGCTTTTCATCTTAAAGAATGTCCTGAAGGCCCCAAACTTAGGAGGTTTGGTGGACGAGCTCAAGATTATACACCACGAGCCCGATTCAGATCCTGGATCGGTTACGAACTGCCTTTTGATAGACACGATTGGGTTGTTGACCGGTGCGGTCGGGATGTCCGTTATATTATCGACTATTACGATGGCAGTAAACTCAACTCAAATAACGAGAATTTTGCTATTCTGGATGTTAGGCCTGCCATCGACTCATTCGGCAACGTTTGGGACAGAATGAGAGTTGCTTTTTGGAGATGGACCCGACCCAACCACTAGAAATACATTCTGTTCATAGATATATAGAAGAATATCGAAAAGCAAACAAATATTTGGAATAAGTCTTCTTTTCAGCAAAATATATAAAAATCGACGGTTTCTTTAATTTTGAAACCAATTACAAGTCTTATTCCAAAACATTTGTCCTTATTTTTCGATAATTTAATTAATTTATATTTTAGTCTGAATTTCAAAAATAATTCAATTAGTTATCAAACAATTCATAAGAAATTTCATAAAGAATTCATTGAATTTAATAAACGATTAGTCAAACAGTGATTAAAAAGATTGGTTTTTGACAAATCGGGTGATCATATCGAGTGAAGCTCTGGGCTGATCATAAGGTAGGATATGACCGCCGTTTCTGACAATCACCTGAATCAAGTTGTCGACTGTGCGCACATAGCCGGCCACTTGGACATCGGTCGGAGAAACCTTCCATACGTTGCGGTCGGCGTCTCTGTACTGCTGGGCTTTACTCCATTTGACGCTCTGCAAGAAGTTTTCGGTGAGGGGTGCGGCCACTATTATGTCCAGTTGTCCGCTGTATATCAGAACTTTATAGTTAGCGTCGAGAAGTGCGGCCACCCATGGCTTCACCGATTGCATGATGTCGTTAATTATATGCATTTCCACAATATTGCCCTCACTGTATGTTAGATTTCCCACATGAATGGCACGTCTCGTCTCATCTAATCCAAGGTATTTCGAATAATAGGAGAAGTCGGCGGGTGGGGTACTCAGCAGGAAGTTATAGTAAAAGGTGAGTCCCGTCACATTGGTGAAGTAGGAGGTGCCGTTTATTAGATCTCCATTGAGAAGGAAGTCGAATATTTTGAAGGCTTCGAAAAATTTTCGGTTTTCGATGAATTCAACGGCTTTTGTCTCTTCGCTATTAAAAAAGTTTCTCTGATTTTCATCTAAGAGTCCGATTTGGTAGAGATAATCGCCGTAACCAAACATTGTCTGCGGATCACACAAACCGTCACCGATTGCTATTCCCTTCAGAGGAATAATAGAATTGTTTCCTTCGGAGTGTATTTTGTATGCGATTGCGGGCACATACTTTCCGGCATAGGATTCACCCGTCACATAGAACTCGTTTTGCTGCAACTCTGAGAACAGAGTGAAGAACTGTGTCAGTGCTGAATACAGATCCCGGGCCACATCATATTCGTCTTTCGCATATCCTTCAATTGTTTAAAACAATGACATAAGTTCTTAAAAATGTCAAGTAACGAACCTGCGTCATTTTCTGTGAAACTAAAACCAGTTCCAACTGGATTGTCGATATACAAGACCGAAAACTCCTGACCCCACGAATATTTGCGAAGATCAGCCTTCATATCTTTGGACAGAACTATGGGGCCGTTCTCTACAAAGAGTCCGAATAAGGAGGAGCCACCAGGCCCTCCTTGTAGCCAAAGAAGTACTGGGGCGCTCTTATTGCCATTCTATTTAGTTTAAAAGCATGTAAAAAGTGTTATTTGGTGTTAAAATGTGTTATCAGAAGTACCAGAGCCGGAAAGAACCAGAAAAATGTATTGCTGTTGAATTTTTTATTGACTGTCAGAAAACCAGAATAACTGGTGATATTAGGGGCGTTGGGTAAGCCATCGACACGACTCAATCTTCGGGCCTCATCAAAGTTTCCCGCTTCGATGTAAGGCGTTAGAAAAAGGGGTTGTCCCGCATCCCTGATGTTATAATTGGCCGAAAATGTTGACGGAAATAGGTTTTTACGGAAAATCGATTGCGAACTATGAATGAAGAATAAAACAATTAAAGAGAAGAATAAGACTTTCATTTTGACTCTTCAGTTGAATTCAATTTAATGGAAATAAATCCAAATGAAGACACCCTTTAAAGACGCAAACTTTAATGCCTTATCGTTTATTGTTTATCAAAAGTTAATGAAAACTTTTAATCACTTGTATATACACTTCATATTTAAACCATTGATTGATATGAAATCACTTCTAAAACTTATTTGGACTAAAAGTCAATTACTTTCGTAAAGATTTCACAATTGAGACTAAATTCCATTAAACTCATTGTCAAAGCATTGATAAATAGTTCTCAAATCATATGACTCAATAATTAACTAGAATTAACTAGGATATTAAACTCATGTTCAGATATTTTAGTTTACATAAGATCAATTGGAATAACAAATTTTGAAAGTTTGTAGTACTTATTGCAAAAAACTTAATATTTAATACAGATAAAACTTTTGCAAGTTTGGTATCTTTTTGGTCTCGCTGATAGAGTTAATAAAAATACATATTGTTTTAGATAGATTATATTTTAAATTCAATACTCTCTGATGAATTTTATATCTAAATGTATCAGGGTGAAATTCAGGGAAGCAAAAGGATAACTTGCGTTACATCCTATATGACTGAACACATTATAAATGTTGTTTTTAGGTTTGAAAACAAAAACTGTAAAATATGAGAGAAGTTTGAGTGAAAAACATGTGCCGAAGAATTTGTCGTAGAAATTATAGTCTTATTTCAAAGCAATTGAGGGGCAATTTATATGTAGTATTGGTAACAGAGTTTGTGTGCGATATTATTTGTGTTCAAAACATTGCTGTTTGAAAGACATGTGATTTAAATGTTTTCAAAATGAATCAAATGTTTGGTTTGAATTCAGTTTAATTTCATTCAAAACACTTGAAGAATGGAAGGGAAGACTACTCTGCGCTACTTTGCCGGTGAAAAGGACACGGATTTCAGCCGTCAATTGATTGATTCGGGAATAGTTTTACCAAAACTGAAGAAATCTGAGAAAATTGCCAGAAGAGTGAAAAGAGAGGAAAACCAGAACCTGAAGAAGCAATTTGTGAACAATGCCTTCGTTGACAAAAAGAAGATCAAGAAATATGACCGAAGGGGACAAATGGATATTGTATTACATTTTGACTTTACTTTCAATTATTTTATCGATTCTTGTCTTTCAGTCTTCGGCGACAAACAAAAAGAAGTTTCGACAAAAGCTTTTGAATGAGGAGAAGAAGAAGCAGAACAGCATTGGATTCGCCGCCCGATCAGAGCTGTTGTTACCTGAAAGCTCTGGTTATTTGTCAGCCGATGAGAATGAGAAAACTTACCAAGTTACTCAGAGAGAAATTATCGATTCTGTGGACATAACGAGTGCTACAAAACATTTCGATCTAAACTTAGATTTAGGACACTATGCCGTTAATTATTACCGAAACGGCAGGCATTTGTTGATCGGTGGCCGTCGCGGACACGTGGCTGCTATTGATTGGGTCACCAAAGATCTGATCTGTGAGTTCAACGTTCAGGAGTCGGTTCATGACATTCATTGGTTACATATGCCGACTATGTTTGCCGTCGCACAGAAGGACTACGTCTACATCTATGACAATAAGGGCACTCAAATCCATTGTCTGAAGAAGTTGTACCGAACCTTCAAACTAGACTTTCTTAACTACCACTTCCTTTTGGTGTCGGCCTCAGACAACGGGTATATCTCATGGCTGGACGTGTCGATTGGCCAAACAGTTGCCTCACATAAGTTTAAGATCCCTCGACTGACCGCTTTAAAGCAGAACCCATACAATGCCATTATGGCCACCGGACATCCAAACGGTATGGTCGACATGTGGTCTCCCAACCAAAAGGAAGCGGTTGTTTCCATGTTATGCCATCCCTCTGCCGTTCGCGACATTGCTTTCGATTTTGAGGGCAAACATATGGTTACGGCAGGCATTGACCGGACAGTTAGAATCTGGGACATTAGGAATTATAAATGTCTGCAAAGCTATAAATTACGTTCTATTCCGGGACATCTTGACATTAGTCAGCGCAATCTGTTAGCCGTTTCGGTGGGGAATGTCGTCGAAGTCTATAAGGGATGTTTCCGAGAACCAGTGGACGCGCCTTATATGAGACATCGCTTCAACGACAATATCTCTGATATCGAGTTCTGTAACTTTGAAGACGTTTTGGGAATCGGACACCAAAAAGGATTCACTTCAGTGATAATTCCTGGTTCTGGTGAACCCAACTTCGATGCGTTGGAAAGCAATCCATATATGACTGTCTCTCAGAGACGTGAAATGGAAGTGAAGGCACTGCTCGACAAAATACCCGCAGAACTCATTAATTTGGATCCGACTATTCTGGGAACAGTTGACGCAAAAGCGCTTACGAATAGAATGGAGGACAAGAAGAAAGTCCGTTACGTCAAACCCAGAAACTATGAATTGGAGACAATTGTGAGGCCGAAGAAGAAGAGACAAAAAACTGCTAAAAAAGAAAAAGTGAAGAAAGAATTGAGGGATAAGAAGAAGAGATCAGAGATTAAGAAAAAAATGGGACAAAAAATTCAAAAGAAAAGTAGTACTCAAAGCAAAGAGAAGCCAAATGAGGAAATGTCTGTATTGGACAGGTTTAAGACCAAACAATAACTTTTATATTCAGTTAAATTGAAAAAAAAAGATTACAAATAAATTATTTTCTTCTTTTCTTATTTGATTTGATTTGTTTTTTGTCGACAAATTGGACGCCATCTCTATATTTGCCGATTTGATAGTCGAAGCCTTTGACCGAATTTGTGTTTCTCTTCGTTTTTCTAGATTTCGAGTCAATTAATATTTAAATTTGAAGGATTTGTGACTTACTTATAGATTTTAGTTTTATGTTTAGTCATTTGCAGTGAATTGAGTTCTTTTTCTTCCAATTCTTTGATTCTTTGCTGTTTTTTATCTTCCATTAATTGTTTATAGTTCTTAAACTTTCCTTTTCTGGGCTATATTTAGAAATGAAAATTAAAACTTTCCTTAAATTGGGAACTGAATGGTGACATACTTTGGCGCCGAGACTGATAGCGTGCGCCACTTTGGCCTCTTTCTTGTCGGTAGTGTTCAGACCAGAAATACCGAATTTGAACACTTCATGTCTGGCTTTTTGGAAATCGAATTCATTTTCATCTTTTGGATTAATCTTTTGACTGATTTGCTCAAAAGTTTTCTGAGAAATTTCAATAAAATAGTAATCAGTCTCTCAAATAATTAAAAAAGTTGTCGACTAATTGTGAGATAAAATTGAAAGATATAATTATTAGCTCTGAAACTGTGAATTGTTCCCAATATTGACAGTTCTATGAAATTGGTTTATTTTTAGACCGAAATGTCGAACACAAGAGATGTTTCTCCTTGTTTGCAAATAAATGATTGTCTTTAAGAGAAAAGGTTATTTAAAACTAAACAATCGGTAGCTTTGATAGTTGATTGATGTTTTGCAAGAAAGAATACTGATTGATGTAAAATCCTATAAACTTTGCTTAACTTTGGGAAATTACACACAAGTTTTATAACAATACTAATGAAATGCTGGAAATTTTCAGTTGTCATTATTTGTTTGTTTTTAATCTTGTAAAACACAAATCTATGAAGTGTTTAATTGACAAAAAAGGAGGTCATTTGCCTTCAGTTGCCTTCAGTCGAGTGAAAACAATAGGAATTTTGTTCACAAAACTAATTACATATTTTATGAGACATTTTTCATTGCATTCAAGAAAACTTTAATTAAAGTTTTGCTCAATCATTGAATTTGCAAATTCTTTAATGAATATTACTATTTGTTTAAAATATAAAAATATGATTAAAACCAAAGAATCAAAAGATGTTTCGTTCAAATCAATAACAATAATTGCAAACAACAAATATTCTGTAAAAATAAAAACTTTAGGACTTTTGCTATAAAAAATATCAAAACATATCATCTGATTATCAATTGATAATTCGTCGGACAAACAATTATTGAGTTCACAATTTGGAAGTCAATGCATTGCTATTAGTTTGAGGAAATCCCAATCGATAGATTGCAACAACGACAGCGCCTCCCAGTCCTATATTGTGCTGAAGAGCTAACTGAGCGCCGGGCACTTGCCGAGCACCGGCTTTATTTCTCAACTGCCAGCAAAGTTCAGTGCATTGAGCCAAACCTGTGGCGCCCAAAGGATGCCCTTTACTTAATAATCCGCCTAAAAGTCAAGAATTGTGTTTAGACAAACCTATTGACTAGAATTAAAGGACAGACCGCTCGGGTTTATAACATATTTTCCTCCGTAAGTGTTCTGATTGTTGTCCACTAAATCTTTGCCTTTTCCGACATCGCATAAACCGAGCGCTTCATAAGTAATCAATTCATTTGTCGAAAAACAGTCGTGAAGTTCCACAACATTTATGTCATTCGGTTTAACGCCCGATTCGGCGAAAGCCTTTTCGGCCGCCATTTTGGTCATATCGAAACCGATTAGTTTAATGGCCGACTTCTCCTCGAAAGTCGACTGAGTGTCGGTTGTCATTTGCATGGATAGGATTTCGACGGCCTGTCCAATCAAGTTATGTTTTCTGACAAACTCTTCTGAGGCCAGTATTGCGGCTGCAGAGCCATCAGATGTGGGACAGCATTGATAGCGAGTAAGGATATCATAAACTTGGGGCGAAGTCATCACCTCTTCGAGTGAATGTTCTTCTCTGAACTGAGAGTTTGGATTATTAACCGAATGTCTGTGATTTTTGACCGCAATTTTGGCGAAATGTTCGGCTTTTGTGCCGTATTTCTGCATATGCTCTTTGCCGGCCTCACCAAACATCTGGGCAGTGATGGGGGCCGCCTGTATCCCATACAAGTCGTAATGCACATTGACGTGTGTCTGCATAGGATTGGTTCGGTCCTTAAATTTAGAAGTGAGAGCTCCCCTCTCCATTTTTTCGAAGCCAACCGCAATGGCACAGTCGTGAACTCCTCCTGCAATCATATTTTTGGCCAAATATAGAGCAGAAGAACCCGTCGAACAGTTGTTATTAACATTAACGATAGGAATACCAGTCATTCCGATCTCATACAAAGCTTTCTGACCACAAGTGGAGTCACCGAAGACATATCCGACGGCCGCGAACTCAATATCTGAATATTTTAAATTGGAATCATTCAGAGCATTATTAACCGCTTCGCCGACCATTTGTGGATAATCAAGAAGTTTGTTAACTCCGGGTCTGACAAAGCGAGTCATTCCAACGCCGACCACAAAAACTCTCTTTCCTTTTGCCATTTATTCAACAAATGAAAGCTTCACTAATCAGTGAATAGTTGGCAATCAATTATCAATTGATCACTTCCTCATACAAAACACTGGATTAAACTGTGAAACTATTGACACCATTCATAACAAAGTCTTCAATTTAATTCAATTCGAGAATATATAATCAGTTTTCATAAAATTAGTCGAAAATTTTGATGAAATTTAGAATTAAATTGAAATTTAATCGAATTATTGGTTGCGTTGATTGTAAACAACGATAAATGAAAGCAAACATAAACAGAAATCGAGCGATAATTTGCTGCAAAAAATGTATCATTTGTTGGCTTCAAAAATAACTGATTTCGAGTCTCTATCTGTGAAATCCCTCCCAAGAGGTGAGTCTTTATTGAGTTTAGTCTCAGTTAAGACCAGTTCCGATAATTGCATTTCAAATACAATTATTTGAAGGCAACTTCAAACCCGTTCTTACTTTAATCAATCAAATGAAATAAGTACTCGAAAATCAAAAATTTCTAGTTACTCTGAAAATATAGCTAGTTTATTTATAGACTATAATAAACCACATGAATAAAAACTTTATTTCAGTAATGTTATCCTGTAATGTCTATTTTTTAATCAATTTTTAAATATTTCAAATTAAAAAATGAATGTAAAAGTCATTTCAGGAAATGTTTTCAATGAGAATATTTTTAAAGAGTAATTCTCTTAAGAATTTGAAAATTACTTGAAAACCCAATTTGTTTTAATAAAGAGTGAAAAGTATGAAAATAATTAAAAAAACATTAGAGTAAAAGTGTGGGAACTCTATACCAAACTAAGAATTTCTGAAATCAACACATTCTCCAAAACTATGTGTAAATCATTCAATGTTTGTTAATTAATTTATGGTTGATATCGGATCGGTCTCCCGCTGGGGTCTGTGCTGATGAAGGAAGCAGGCTACCTTCCCAAGCAACATTTTGGTCACAAATTTTAAATAATATTTGTTAATAAAACCTAGTACTGCTGCAGTTGACAGTCAAAAATCAAATTGCATACTTATAAAATTGTGAGCTTAATCTTTCAATTTAAAAAATGTCATCACACAACTGTTCAAATTTAAATCAAATTACAGTAAAAGCTTTTTCATTTCACACTATTATTTTGCGTTTAACTGGAATATTTTTGAAAAACATATGATTTTTATGTTATAATATCTAATTATAATTATAGTGTTTATAATATAAAAAATCATGTGTTTTTCAAAAATATTCCAGTTAAACCCAAAATAATTTTATTATTCTGATATTCATTTTTCAAACATATTTAACCTGGCTGTTTTCATAGTGTGAAAATGAAAATAAATTTACACGCTGTGAAAATATGCAATGTGAAATTAAAAAGCTTTTACTGCAATGGTTCTAAGCAATGCAAAGCAAAAGTTTAAGCTGAAGATAAATGAAAAACTGACCTTAATTTTCCAAGACATTTTATTGATTAGGTAGAAATAGAATGACAATTAAGTGACAATTAAATGACCAAAACATAGACATGTGTTAAACATTTAAATTGAAGGGAAAACAACAAACTGGGAGTCATTCACATAAAACGTTGGGAGAGTTTGCCGGCAAAGCATTGAATCTATTAGAGAGCGAATGAGTGAACAGTTTTTAAGACAAAAAACAATTGAATTTAATTGAAAACTAATCGATTGTCGCTTTATTTGCCAAAGAATGTCATCGGATGGCCATCAAAGTGCCGGTGACTGGTGTCTCATCGAATCAGATCCAGGAGTGTTCACCGAATTGATCCGTGGTTTCGGTAAATTGACTTGTTTTAGAAGAAAGTGATGAGTCATTCAATTAATTTTGATTTTAATTTGAATTTTGTCGACAATTGAGGTGTGAGTGGAGTACAGGTCGAAGAGTTGTATTCTTTGAGTCCCGACTGCTTCGACAATCTCAGGTAAACTCTCATTAAAAGCCCATTTAGTGACCAATTGATTGAACCGATGATTAGACCAATTCATGGACTGATATTTCTGTTCAAATGGATGCCAACCACTGAAGCCGAAGGCAATGTTGTCGATGACGACCGGGTATTCTTCGCCAAACAGGTGATCAACAATGCCTGTGCCACTCAGGCCATCATCAATATTCTGCTCAATTGCAAACACGACGACATCCAATTGGGACAAACGTTGATTGATCTCAAAGAATTCATACAACACTTCGACCCGACTATGAAGGGGTTGGCGTTAAGTAACTCCGATGTCATAAAACAAGTGCACAATTCGTTCGCTCGACAGCAGATGTTTGAGTTCGAGGCACAGAAGGCTAACAAAGACGACGACGTATTCCACTTCATATCATACGTTCCCATCGACGGACGCCTCTACGAACTGGACGGACTCAAGTCCGGCCCCATCGAGTTGGCGGCCATTCCCAAAGATGCCGATTGGATAGACATCGCCAGACCTCACATCGAGAAACGTATGCAAAAGTATTCTGAGGGAGAGATTCACTTCAATCTGATGGCTGTCATCAGCGACAAGAAAATGATTTACGAAAAACAGTTACAACTCTTACAGTCACAGCTCGAAAGTGGAAACTCTATGGACACCGACTCTCTTGAGGCAGAGATATCACATCTGAAGTCTATGATCGCTGACGAGGACAACAAAATGAAGAGATATAAGGTTTGGAACCAACTATTCGTCTATAGAAATACCTGGGTATACTCCTCAGTGGGACATTCTATGAAATTAGAGAATTACAAAGCTGTTCTTGTCAGATTACCACTTTATTCCATATTTATTGATCATTTTTATTGATTGTGGCCTCGTTTGGTTGGGACTTGTCTTTAATTCTGGTCATATATAATAGAATGCCATAACAACTTGCAAAATTCAAATAACGCTGCCTTAAGGAGTGTACCAAGGACCTTTTTCTGTAATATTCCAATTAAATCTTATTGACATTTCGTGAAACAGATTGAAAACATCCGACGAAAGCATAATTATTTGCCTCTAATTATGGAAATTCTGAAGACATTGGCACAGGAGGGAAGACTTACCGAACTGGTGGAAAAGGCCAAACAGAAGGCCATCCAATTGAAGAAACTTAAAGATGAAAAGAAAGGAAATAAAACATAAAATCATTTAAATTAGTTTTCAGACAATATTGGAATACAAAAACTTTCTTCGAAATTAAATTAATCTGAATTTTGTCCCAATTTTTAAATGAATTCTTTTTATATTATTTCTGTCTAATTATGTTTTAAACGATTATTTCAATTGAAATCTTATTTGAATAAAAGTAAATTCAAATAATTTTAATAAAATTGCTGTTTAGACCATTTTTCAGTAAAAATTTTGGTCAGCGGTCACCAGATTTTTAAAACTAATCTATTTTTTAGTAAATATTTATATTAAAATGGAAGACAATTTCATTACAAAAGCAATTGTATTTTGTCTTCACTTGCATTTCTCGGAAGTAAACCATATTACCGTATTCCCTCACATTGTTCGGCATGCCGGTATAAACTGAAATTGAGGTTAGTGCCGGTATACCTCGAGGTAGACCGGCATGCCGGTATAAGTGAGGAGAAAATTAGTAAAATCGAAGTTTAGATTTTATACAGAAAAACAAAATAAAGGAAAAACAATTCTAACAAACACTAACTCAAGTATTAAGATAAGCAAATATTACAAAAGCTTATCGAAATTGAAGTCAGTGTTAGTTTTACATTTACTCAGTGCACTTCAAAATTTGATTCATTTCATCAAAATATTAAAAATTTACTAAAATACCGATGATTCAAAAGAACCTTTATTATATTGGGAATTTTACTTGCTATAATATTAACTAAATTAAAGAATTAATGTCTTAAACAAAATTACCACATATTATAAAAATATTTCCTTCACTTTATGCCGGTAGACACCATAAAGCCCTTTTTAAGAAAATAATCAAATTCACTTATACCGGCATGCCGTACAATGTGAGGGAATACGGTAATTCATTAATGAAATATTTTGCTGAAATTGCTGAAAAGTGAACTTATTCATGTTGTTTCGAAAACATTTGAAGTAGTTTCAATTTTGTTTAATATTTAATCAATTCAGAATGAAAGTATCTGGTTCGATATGCATCAACCTGATCTTGAATCTATTAAAAATATTGAAATATATATTGTAAACCAAATACAAATTTTGGAATTAATAATTTATACTTTGCAAAATCCCCTCCTCCAGCATAAAACTCAAAATATTTTTTTTGACCATCTTGGATCAAAACTAACATATTAAATTATAAGAATTTTCAAATATTATGAAACGAACCTTTCTACGAATATATGAATAATTCCTGATTTATTATTTCGAAAAAAGAAAATAAAATAAACAAAACTTTAAACTAACCCTTCCTCTAGCTTTGGAATAAGATAATTCCAGTAAATTCCAATTGTCCAGTGCAGTAGTGATTTGTTTTTATCTTAAGACAGGACTACTTAGATGCCATTTCTGAAATTCGGTTAATTTCAAAAAGAAAAGTACCATGAAGGCTATTATCTAAGAACAAATATATTAATATAATTTATTAAAGTTAATAATATTGATTATAATGTGTGAGCACTCACTTCATAGCATCGGAAGTAATTAATAGTAAATAACTTCCAACACGAAAAGCCGATTCTCTTTCACTAAAAATCATAAAACCTTCTATTACAATAAAATTGCACACGGATCTTTTTTGATGCAAATGACTGCAAATGATTTGAAAAATTTAAAACAAAGTAATTAAACTGACTTTCGTTTGGAATAAAAATTCTTTCGTCGCTCATCACTGTTTCGAATGATAAACCAAGTCTAAATAGATGATTGGCAGCATCGGTCACTATCAATGTTCTTGGCAATATTAATGTTGGATTCATTTTAGTCTCTTTTTCAAGAATATTACAAATCATCTTGATAATGCTTGAAAAGTCAGCCAAAACAACGAATACATACGGATTGTCTTCATTGATGCAAATCAGTGCCAATGATTTGACAAATTGAAGACAAAGTAATATAAAACTGACTTTCGGTTGGAATAAGAAATTCTTTCTTCGCTTTTCACTAATAGGACAGAAGGTTAGTCCTATTCTATAAAATCTATCTGCCACATCCGCCACGGGCAATGTTCTTGGCAAATTCAATGTTAAACTCATTTTGTTCTCTTTGCTTTGACGATACAAATCGAAATGAGAAAACAAATATTGAATTTTATGAAATGAAAATCAGTAGGAATGGCCGTTAATCAGGTTTTCTAGTGGTGGTCCAAAATCCTTTTAAAATAATTACACTTAAAATCCAATGTAGTCTTTAAATGAGTTCTGTTTCTACTATTTTTGAAATAAATATTCCAATGCAGTGTTTTAGCAAAATAAAAATATGAAAATATATTTATAAGAGGACTTTCTTTATTAATGTTTTGTACTCACGATACACATTTATATGATGAAACAGGTCATAAAATAAAAAATTTTCTGGGGGTCCTTAGGAGAATTATTTTTGAAGAATTCATACTTGTAGTTTTGTGCGATTACACTAACAATTGGCTATTCTATGAAATGTTCTGAAAGTGTAATTACTTTGAAATATGACTTTAGCGTAAATAATACGGAATATTTCAAATAAAAACTAATAAAATATTTTGGTTGAAAACAAAAATACTATTAATTTCCAAAATTATTTTCATTAATGAGATTAATTAAGTATAAAAACGCAACAGAAATAGTTTTTAGTGATATTTCGTGTTTATTTATAACAATATTTTTATAGTCTTTTCTATATTTATAAAAAATGATTTTATTCGAAAATCAATTGAATAAAATAAAATTTAAATAAATCAATATTTTTAAAAATTTCAATTCAATTACATTTTTGAGCGATTAATGACAAGAATTTAGTCAAAGATATGAATAAAAGCTTAAGTAATGAATATTTTATAAATAGGTTTACATCAGATGTTATGCTTTTCACAAACATTCGCTTTATGTGAAAAACAATTGTTTCAAATGTATTTGATTGAAAACTGTAATTTTGATTTGGAACTATTTCTGATTATGCTAGTTTTAAATAAATTTAATAATTGGAGATAAGATTAATACCACTTCTCTAATATGAACTCAAATTAATTATTAACCTATTTCTAGTAGAACCAAGAATAAGTAAGCATCAAGAATTAAACATTTTTGCAAATGCTGACGGAAAATCCGCCATACAATTTCAAACTATAACATTTTATTATGATTTTAATATAAAATTTTCAAGATATTGTGTATTTGTGAGATTGTGTATTAAAACCCGAAATTGATCAGGAATATCATTGCCTTCAAATTTAACAAATGATAAACAGGATCTGAAAATTCTGGATTTATACATTGCACCATGATGAATAATCCAATTTCAATCCATGCAAGCTAACTTCTATATACTTTTCAAATTATCCAGTGCCAATTCCATTCAGAAGTCATTGATGGAATATTTTGTTGAAAAATGTACTTGTTTGTTCTTGCTGTTTCGAAACATTTGAAGTGGTCTAAATTTTTTGCCGTTGTCTTTGAATGATTAGTGAATAGTTTATTTAAAACTTTAGACGAATTGATTGAAGAAATCGGGAATATAATGCATCGAAAGACAATAATTATTGCTATTACAGCAACCATCCAGGGAAGTTTGTAGACTATTGAGCCATTCGAAAAAATTATTA